>JAASLG010000523.1:0-17609 GCA_013365235.1 Cercospora sesami | reverse complement strand
CAGTATTTGTTGGACACTGTCATGAGGATACTGCTCCCGCAGTATGCCAGAATGGAGAAGAGTGGGTTGTTAACTATGGCCGCGGGCGCAGCCATCTTAGGCACAACTGGCCTCGGAGCAGCCTCGAAATGGCCATTTGGCTGGCGGTCGCCCAGCTCTATTGTGAAGTCCCGCTTCTTCTCGTCCGCCATGTTGTGATGCTGGGTTGGGACGTCGCTGTACCGCGGTGGTTGCGGCGATGGGTCGCGCGAGGAGAGAAGGGGGTTCGGCTTCTGCCAGGCTCGACTGGGACCGAGAGACCGCTGGACGCCGACGAAGGTAGTCGTGGTGGAGGACGTGTGCGCGGAGCGCTGAGAAGGGCGGAGGGCGGGTTGGAGGAGGAATAGTGTCGTAGAAAGGAGAGTCGGGAGGGATGGTGGATGAGGTGAATGGGGTGGTGATGGCTTCAGGCCAGGCCAGGTAGACTTTTGGGGCGGCGATGGGCCAGGGTCCGCCGAAGTCGTGTCTTTCGCGATTGGGGAAATGGACGACGCGCAAGCAGCTTTTTGTTGAGCCGGAATACTATAGCACGACACAACACCACTTCATCTTCGCCTGCACGGGCAGTCTGCTTCTATTAAGCTTCCTGCGGAGTCGCGCTTCTGCATTTGCACGTGCAATTCACAAGTCCTCGGCGACTGCGACTTTCTCCTCAAGCATTCAACGCGGATCTTGCCTGCTCTCGGCGCCCCGGATATTCCCGCCGCTACTGCAGACGGTCAGAACGATTCGTCCTCTCAGCGGACAGGAAAGCACACAGCTCAATATCACCTCCTTCTCATGACCATGGCCACAATCGACGCCAAAGTCGCCAAAGTCCTTGATTCGCGGCATGCCGACTCTGACGACGAGGATGCACTGATTGCCGAGTTGGAAAATGACGAAGATACCGAGTTCTCCGCTCTGCGTGAAAAGCGCCTGCAACAACTCCACCAAGAAGTCTCTCGTGCCAAGCTGATGAAGGAGACTGCACATGGAACCTACCAGGAAATCAAGTCAGAGGAGAGTCTAATGGAGATATCCACCTCCGAGAAGCTCTGCATCATTCACTTCATGAAACCGGATTTCAACAGATGTGGCTACATGGACTCGAAGCTGGCCATCTTGGCGGAAAAACACTTTGACACCAGATTTGTCTCTATCAATGTCGAAAACGCGCCTTTCCTCGTTGTAAAGCTGAACATTAAGGTATTACCTTGTGTCATTGCCTTCATAGATGGCAAGTCTGTGGACAGAATCATTGGCTTCGAAGGCATTGGCTACAAGCCCGATTCTTTCACCACGAGTGAGCTGGAGGCGAGACTGCTGCAGAGTGGCGTTCTAGTGAGATCAAAGATGAATGACGAGGACGACCGCAGACGAATCAAGCGAGAGGAGCAGGAGAGGGAAGAAGCTTGGGATTCTGATGAGTGACGCGCTTGATGAGATGGTTGCATGGCAGTTCGAGCCTTCCACCGTACACGCAGGATCTAGAACGCCTCCTGGACATCGGCTTTCCCAGGTCTACTCAGCAACAGCCTCAGATGATGTCCACCCTAGGTTCCGCAGTCTTTGACTCTGCCGTACGCGTTCTGCCCTGCCGACTGAGCCTTGTAGAACGTGTCGATATGCACAATGTGGACCGATTCCCCAGCAGTTCTTGTTACGACGCCGCCCCACCATCTTACAACATTTTTGGCATACCTCTCGCCGTCTTCGTTAGCGTCCTCACTACCCCGTTCCTCCGATGCGATCCTTTTTGCACAACTCAAAGGGGAAATTTTCAGGCCTCAGATCAGCGCCCGGGACGCACACCGTGAACGGCCGATTGTGGGGATTTTGATCATCAGTCGGGACTCGATCATTCCCCCACCAGGCGAAGGGCCTGTTCTTCGAATATCGGCTCTTATTTGGGTCATAGGCCTTTGCCCACCGCCACTTCGAGGGCCGAATTCTGCGATATTCGTCCCTAAGTGGGTAGTTGCCCCTCGCCCACCAGTCGAAGGACCGATTTGTCGAATCCTGGTTCTCGTTTGGCCACGAATTTCCGTCGTTGGGGGCAGGAGGGTATGAACCATGCCAGTTCAGGCCATGTTGGTCGGCTACGGTGGTCTGTGATCGGATTGAGATTCTTGGCCGCTTCTTTCGGGGACCTTCGCCAAAGTTGTCGGAGCCACCGCCGGGTTGCGGGGCTCTTGCGCTCATCATATCGGCAATTCGACACGATTCGCAATGCTCGAAGTGGTAGGTGCCAGGTCTAGGCAATGAAATACAAGAACCCATCTTTTTGAGACAAGTATCGTGTAGAACTGCGAACAAGCTTGGTGATGGCAGCAGATGATTTGGGAGCCGCATCGCACATATCTTCTTCAAGCTTATCAGGAGCTGTCAATCAAGCTTCGCGTTACCGAGACAGTGGCCAGAGAGTCCGTGGGACTACCAATGACCAATTGTTGCAATGTGTCTGGACGTTTGGAGAAGTCCGAACTCTGTTTTGTCGCTGCGGACGAGCGCGGACCTAGCTGTTGCATTGAACCATGGATCCAGGTCTTGGCACTCTACAGCCTATGGCATATTTGCATCACGATGAAGATGTGCTGCAAGCAGGTAATGATAGTGACACAAATCTTTGTGATGATCTGTTCTACAAACGTTACATCCTCAGATATCGCTCCATCGGTCACCTCAATGAAATACAGTCTCCCGCGATGTCGGCTGCCGCTCGCGACACAGAATCGAACCTCTCCGAGTCGGATCCGAGACCAGGTCTCGGTCACTGCATCGCCATATCAATAATAGTATTCGTCGCTGGACTCCTCCTACCAATAGCCTTCTCTTTCTCGTCGACGATCAGACAGGTCGCCTACTGCGACCTTTGCAAGCCACAATCTGGCGACTCGGACCAAGAGTACACTGAGGAGATCCGCAAAGCAGGCTGGAGAATCAGGAACGTTCTTTTTTCCGCATACATCATTGGCTGTTCGGCGATCTTCGCGATCACATTCACTCAGACTCCGGATATGGACACTTATAGTCGAGCGTTGAAAGCGAGCGTCGGCGCTTTTGTTGGTACCATGATGACGGAGGTCATCATCGCCCTTGGTGTCTGCATCGTGGTCAAGCATCGTCACGTGCTTGAAGTGGGTAAAGCTTGCAGAAGGAGACCGCACGACAGTGTTGAGGCATTTGAGCGGGTAGACTCCGGTCGAGCGGTACAGTGAGGTGGTCACTTGAGAGAAGCAAAGATACAAAAGACTGACGCGACGATCGTGGACTAACAGTGGTGTCGTTCATCGCCTTGACGCGACTGCGGCCTGCTCGGTCCTTGAAGCACTGCGGCTAGCTCAACACAATTTGCGGAATGGTATGCGGTGATGTTTAGCATTGAGGCAGTGCGTCAAAGGGGACAGATCGTGTGAGGCTACAGTGGTGTTCCGGCCTCGCTTTTGTTGTGGCGCAGTCCGACTACTGCGTGAAGCAAGGTGTAAGATGCTGCTTCTTTCCCTTTGTAGACAGGCATTTGAGGCCGCCCTCAAGGATTGTCGCTTCGAAGGCAATGCAGCCAGGACCGAGATTGCTCGAGACGGCTATATACTGCGTCAGGAAGGATGTCGACAAACACTCTCCGATCAAGCAGAGCACGATTGCTTATCCACCCTGTCGACACTCACAACAAGAATACCAAATCTCCTTCGCTTCCATGTACGCAGAATATCTTGCCGACAACAACTATGGCGGCTACGACTGGTCCCAATACACGTGGGATCCCGCCACAATAACCCGATACAAATGGGAGCCTGTCACAACAACTCAACTATTGAGTCCGGTCATAACTCAATACAATTTGCACCCTGCCACAACAGCTGCCGCAAACAGTGGCGGCAAAGCTGAACATATCATTGCATCAATACTAAGCAGCGGCGCACTCGGTATCCTCGTCGTGTTCACTCGCCTGGTCGGCTGGGAAAGGAGCCACCACATACTCTTCGGTCCGATACGAAAGCTTCAAACCAGTCAGAGCAGCGTCGATACCGAAAGCAGCAATGAAGACACGCACGACAGTCCTCCGGCATACAGCGCCAGTAACGAGGCCGCTGCAAATGCGCATGATAGCGGCGCCAACACCGAAAGCAGCAGGAAGGATGAATCTAGCAGTCCTCCGGCGTACAGTAGCGATGGCAAAGCAACTCCAATTGAGAATTCAGCGCTTTCCACTACAGAAAACAGCACAGCTTCTGAGCCTTCTCCGTCTCCTCCTCCCAAGGGAGAATTGCTAGCCTTATTGTGGCTTGTCATTGGTCTTGCAGCCTATATTGGATTGCATATCTACTTTGCGAAAGCAAGTTTCGTGCAGGAGAAGGGTCCTCAATTCGTAGGGAAAGCGGCTCTGATTGCATTTGGGGTCGTAGTGGCGACGGATTTCTTGCTGATAAGTGTCTGTCTGACGGTGCGGTGCATAAAGGGCACATGTTTTGGGAAGCGGGGCGCTGTGTTCAGACAATGAGATGAGATAGAAGGGAGGCTCAGCCTAGCCTGGAGCGGGCGGACTTCAGCTCAGCGGAGAGGGGTTGAGCATCGTGAGGTACATGACAAATTTCGGCGGAGGACGAAGCAAGGCGATTGCTGGTCTTGTGGCACATCCCTTGAATAGCCAGGTGTTTGAGGCCGCCCTCGAGCATTATTTGCTTCGTGACGGTTGGCGTTATTTATCAATGTCTACTCCAGACTACAGTCATTCACAGTTCGATCTCACGTCAACAGAAAGTCCCTCTCAGGCACCGCAGTATCGCTTACGCATGACACCAAATACGAACACAACGAACGATAAGAATGGCCAAAAGCATACTCTACCACTATGGCCATGGAGTCGGCTCATCTCAATTCGATGACACTCGCGTCACACCTGCCGCACAGATCGTCTTGCCTTATGAGAATATAGTCATCTCACTACTGATCTGCGGCGCCTTTGGTATCCTTGCCGCAATCTCTCGCTTCATTGGTTTCATGACAAGTCGACACATTGTATTTGGCAGGCGAGAGGAAAACCCTCATGAATGGAATACGAGGTCCTGCGCAGAAAGCTACATCGTGGATGGCGGCAACGACGAGAATTCTGGGACTGGCAGCTGCCACGAACTCCCTACAAAGCAACAAGGTCGAGAAGAGTTCACGATGGAGACATGATCTAGATCTTCAAAGCAGCAAATACGAGAAGAACTGACGATGGAGACATCATCCGGACCTTCTGATGATCCTTCTGCTTCTTCTTCTAGTCGTCTTCGAAGGACTCTCACTTGCGAATTTTGGGGCGCATCTGGCCTCTTGGTGTTTGTTATTCTTACTGTTGGTTTTCGAGAGACGATTTTCGTGCAGGGTGGTGTTCCAAAGCCGATTGCGAAAGCCGCTTCGATGGCGTTGGGTGTTGTTCCGGGGACGGATGTTTTGTTGATAGGTTGGTGTTTTGTTGTCGAATGGTCAAGGAGAACATGGTGAGATAGTATGTTGTGATGTCGTAGAAGGATGCGAAGGGATTGGGTCGTGGCACAGATGAGGCTTGAAGAAGAACGAAGCGAGGCATGGAATTATGGCGCAACCCTTGTGTCAAGAGCTATTTGAGGCCGCCCACGAGGATTGTAGGCTTGACAAGATGGCATCGAAAACACGTTGAGTACCATTTCCCTTATCCGGTCTTGATCCCTTCAAATTGTCTGATCAATCTGATGATATCTTGACCTGCGTGAACTCCAAGGACAAGAACGAAACCAAAACGAGCGGCTACAGCTCTGCGTCCACCCGAAATGACAGACACGCAACTTTTGATGTGCCAATTCTTGGTCATAGTCTGTTTCTGCATCTACTTCGCCTTCATGGCACTCTTGATCTTCTGTCGAGGTCTCGTACTGATGCCCAGGCCCCGCATACTCTTCGGTCGATGGAAGCAACCAGACAAGAACGATAACACAAGTATCACGATCATCGACTGGGGCTCACGATACTATATGCAAACCCGTATTCGCGACAACGATGCACATCCCCAGGAGTACCGAGAAGAGGAAGTAATATTGATTCAAGAGTACGCAAACTTGGCCCTGAACATGGCATCAGGTTCGCCTTCACCGTTGACTTCCAACTTGTGCGAAGTCTGGTTTGCTTCCGGGGGACTTATCTACATGGTCCTTGCGCCCACCTTTGCTTGGAAGAAAGTGTTCTCGCCTCCTGAGAAGACTTTGTTCAATTTCACGACAGATGTCTTTGCTGCGTTCGCTATCACGTTGTGCTTGGACTTCCTGGTGATCGGACGGGCTTATTGGCGCATGTGTAAGACCAGAAGATCGCGGACTGATCGGAGATTGCAAGATGTCACTGCGGTGTTTGAGAAGGAGGAGTGTTGAGGAAGAAATCCGGGATAGGGCTTGTTAGGTGGAGAGCACATTCGAATTTGCTGTATATGGAAAGGCGGTCAGGCACTGCCAACGAAGCAAGGATTTGCACATGGCGCAGTCGAAGCATTTGAGGCCGCCGCCCAAGAAATGCTGCTGTGGACTACTTAGTGAGCTACTGCACCGACCATGCAATCTCATCGATCGTCTTCTCCGGAGGGACCAATATGCCTGTCCCCAAACAGCAATATTCTCTTATTCGGTTTGACCCAGAAGCTGAACACCGTTCGAAAATTTCTGCAGCACGATTACCGGCACATCCTTGATCGCACGCCGAATCTTGTCCAAAAGCGATTTCATCAAGATGTCCACATAGTCGTCATTTTCCACAGTCGTCCTCTCACTCTGTCTCTCTATCGTCTTTTCGGTCCTATTGCTAGCCTTCGGACCGTCCACTTACGACCTCAGTCATCGCATAATTTTCGGTCAATGGCCCCAGAAAGACAGCCAAGCCGTGACATATCGCAAAAACCAGTTAAAAGAGCTTCTCAACACTCAGCAAGATATCAGCTCTGGTCACGGTGATACGAGTATCACAATTCAATCCGAGGAAACAACTCTGGACACGGACTTCGAAATCGTATGCCTGCATGATGATTCTCTGGCCCCTCCTTTGCAAATTGGTTCTCCGCCGAAAATGAGCTGGCTTTACGACTTCTGGCTTGGCTGGGCCTCATTTCTATACATTGGGTTGACGCTGTGCTTCGTGTACATGATTATCTGGCCAAAAGAGGATTTTCTCGCGTTAGCAAAAGCGAGCGCAGCAGCATTTATGGTGACAGCGTGCTTTGATTTGGTAATGACATGGGCATATCTCCTGATATGGGGGTACAACAATAGACTTTGTGCTGAGGAAGAGAAAGCAGCCTCTGATGATCTGGACGCGGAAAAAGTCGATTGCGACGGAGATGAGAGAGTCTGTGACGATTTGGATAAGGAGTGGCTCGACTGCAGCATAGAGGACTTCGGTGGAGAGTGGATCGATTGTGGCGGAGCGTAGCAAGATAATACGCGTGTCACGAGTCAAGCAGGCAAGGGGCGGCATGGCACAATTAGCATTTGAGGCCGCCCCCAGAAACGGTTTAACCTATCTTATGACTGTGATCGCTGCTGTGCGGGCAGCAGACGGGCCTCACCGCTTTCTCCGGACCAAACACATATTTTAGCCTATGAGTCGTGTAGTACTACCCCCTTGTTTGGACCAGCCTCATTGTCACAACCACGGATCCCGCAATACCACACTGCAACAACGGAAACGGACGAAGATGACAGAAGCCGCAACGATCTCTAGCAACGGTCATTCGAGGGTCTCCTTCTTCCAATTGCTCATCACCTGCGTAATTTCGTTATTCTCCTGGAGCGCCTTCGACGGATTAACTACAAACTGAACCATCGCATTCTGTTCGGTCAATGGCCTCTCAAGAAACATATTGACAAGAGCTACACGCATATCGGAATCAACAGAGATGGATTTACCGTCGACACAGCGTCTTTCGAGCCCGATCGAACCATTTCGTGTGAGACGAATTTCACATCGGGTTCAATACTTCTACCTCCTCCTTTGGCAGTCGTTCCTGATCTCTCGACACGGACGCGCCAGGATTTCTGGTTCGTCTTGAGCGCATCTATCCATGGTGCGATGGCCACCGCTTACTTGAATCCGTTACCCAAGCACGAAAAGAATTTGTACACGATAGTGATGGCGCATATCTTTGCATTGGGCATCACAGCATGCTTTGACTTGGTGGTGATTTGGGCGTTCTTACTGACGTGGAAGGACACAACCACACTTTGTGCTGATCAATGGAAGCGCAAAGGTTGTTCTTGCCAGCGCTTGGGTGACATACATGAGAAAGGGCAGGCGAAGCGTCCGGATGGAGGAAAGTAGATTCGGCTCAGGATCTCTGTGTATGACAGAGTTGAGAGGCCGATGGACAGATCGTCGCCCTATTGAAAATGTAGCGGCGTGCATCGCGAAGCACTATCTCACCCTTGGCGCATGCTGTGGTGACACAGGCTGTGCAGGCATTTGAGGCCGCCCCACGTATCACTCAAAATTGCCGCCCGTGTAACATAAATTCATGAAAGGCCCCACTGCCATGCATCGTGAGCAACAAATGACATGTTCCCACCATCGCGCCATTAATGTCTTCGACCAACTGAGTAACCTCGTCTAACGCAAAAACTGAGTCCTGGCCTAATAGTCGCAAAGATGTACTACTACTACATGGTGCTATTCCTCCTCTACGCCATCATAGCCGATCTCGTTCGGAAATGAAGTCTCGCAGCTGCAGAGCGGATCTTCTATGGACAATGGATTTGGGGGTATAGCCCCAAGGACACCTACACCACCGATCCCGACCAGCAAGGCGAGGACGAAACACTGCCCGTTGACATTCAGCACACGACAACCGATATTTCCGGTCACGCAACGGAACGAAAAAAACACGAGAAGATCCCCTTTGAAAGCCAACAGCAAACCACCAAATCCGCTCCAGGACTCTGTCCAGATCCTGGTGCAGCTTATTCGAACATCTCTGGCGCATTCCACTTCGGCTGGCGCTTCGCCGCTATCACCAGCATTTTGTTCATAACGAAGCACTTTGAAGGTCTGCTTGAGGAAAGAAGCTCGAGGAAGATACGTGGAATGACAGAGGGCGAAAAGGAATGGAGACTGGTCACTGCGGTTTCGCTTGCATTCGCGGCAACGCTGGCGGCGGATGTTTCGATGATTGGTACGTGTCTGGTGGTGAAGGGGATACAGAAACTCAACGAAATATCCCGCTAGAACATTCAAAGCGGCTGCTGGAGCGCGTAGTAGGGGGAAGGTGACCAATGAGAGGACGTAGACGAATAGAGAGATCCGGTCTACCAAGCAAATGCTTGCGGTCTAGGAAGGGACTTCGTAGCGAAAGATCTAGGATAGAATTCAGATGCAATTCTTTCAATGTCCGTCGATGGGTCGTAAGCGCCCATGAAGATCTTGGACTTGACATTTCGCCTTGTGGGAGCCGATCAAAATCGATAATTCGCGATCGATCACATATGAAGCTGGTAATCTCGAGACTGAAGGCCGTCAATGCAAATCGAAGCAGCATCACTAAGTAGAGAGGGATGGGCTACATCTCTGTCTTGCAAAATCGAGTGCCATCAGCCATGTCTTGCCGGGCACTGTCGTCCGGTCGACTCGGTTGATTATGGACCCACTACACATTGACTTTGCTATGATGTCGAAAGAACAAGTGTAAAAGATTGATACGCCGTCTATGATATACCCATAACAATGAGAGGCAGTACTTTCCCGCTCTTCACGCTCGTGGCTTGCTCATTGGGCACTTTTGGTAGTGCGAACTGCGCAGGGCTGGACAACTTCTTTGCTCGTAAAACAGCAATGACATACATGATTCGTGCCATCGTGATTAATCTCTCCCCAACTGACTGGTAAATATGCTGCATGAGCATCGTCTTCTGGTCGGTGGCATGCAGCCGCAATTTTAAGTGATGAAGATCCTGCACACTTTTCGTCAGCAATAGTGGTAGCGACATACGGGTTCCACATACCAATTGGGGGCATGGCGCTTGGAAGTCTCCTGAGTCCAAATCCGACAAGAGTCAAAAGCATAATGAAGCCCAGCAAAATGCCTGCGAGCATCGGTGGGCACGAGAAACCTGCTCGTGATGCGATTCCTGCATACGTCGGCGTTGACTTGACACTCAAGGTCGAGTAGTCGAATTCCAGAAACTCCAAGCGAACCAGAAAAAGACTCTGCGAGGTCAACCAATGCATGGTCGTACTTGATAACAGTAGAGGAATGTTGTATCGATAGGGCAGTGACAGAAAGTATGTGGAGCGCTGCAATCCCCTCGGATTTGAGACCCGGAGTAGTTTCGGATGGAGGTAGTACTGGCACCATTCGTAGGCCAACAGCATCGCAGTGAACAAGTAGTTGTATGAGAAGTATGATAGGGAGCATATGACTTGAGGAAGGTTGACAAACAGGACGGTCTTGATCAAGATCGCGACACCATACCAGCTGTCCTCGCCCAGATCAACATTTTCGACGAAGAAGCGAGAGTCTAGCGTTGACCAGCCGTAAGAAAATGCTGATCCGATCTGCTGGATTCCACGGGAGAGAAAGTAGCTGGCAGCCACCAGGAAACCGGGTATGAGTCCAACTGTTAAAGACCATCTGATTAAGCCCGCGGCGGTGTACCACCTCTGGCGTCGCACAATTGTGTTGCTATCAGAAGCCTCGGCTGCGAGATGCTCGGGTGGCAAGGTCAGAAAGCTCGCGAGAGAATCCCCTGCAGTCACTAAGGGAGTCTCACGAGCCATAAGAAGAGCCCAGACCATGGTACAACATTTGATGGCGTTACACGCTATCACAACTGCGAGAAGCTGGAAAGAAAGCTGCAGCTTGCATGGTCGAGGCAGAGCTACAGAGAGGCATGAGTCGATCCTCCTTTTGGACACCGTCCAGCTACCTGGGTCCGCTTCGATTGCGCGCAAACTCGTGTTCTCGTGTACCATCCAGTTGTGTGAGTCGACACCGGCCTCCCGCACGTGCGCTCGTTTCGCGGCAAGCAATCCAATGTTTTCAAAGCCTCCGACATCGCGAGTCAGCAGAATCACTGGACCGCGTCCAAGTGGGACTTTCTTGTAATAAGCCGAAATACACTGTCGATTGCTCAATTCCTCAAGCGTCAATGAGCCTGAAGCATGTCACATGGGAATAAGCATCGCGAGTCTTTTTCTCTCGTCGGGATAGTCCACGCCGCTGCAGTTGTAAGTGATGCTTTTATCCGAGGGCGAGCGTTCGTCTGAGCGGTATGAGGCACATCTTCGAGTAACGTTGCTCGCTCCTGGGGTTAGATGGTGTGTGATACCGAGGAATTTGCCACCATTCTGGCAATAATACGTGCTCGTGTTGTTCCATTTGAGAATGAGAGGCTCCACGATATCACGGCAGTGGTCTCCAGTACCGTGATCCCAGCACCGACTTGGTGTGCCAGCCTCGTAATCACGCTGTATATACCCAGCAGTGCCACAGAAATCTGGCTCAGAGTCGTTCATGCGACTGTAGGTGTCGGCCGGCTGACCGGTCAGAATGTCCATCCCAGCAATGTAGGAATGCACTGGCACATAAGTTAAACCTGTCACTGCACAAGCCATATGACTCCAACGCACCTTCGAACAGTGCTGTGGTTGATTTGAACAACACAGAGTTGAAAACGAAGTGGAGCGGTAGACTGCTCAAGCAGAGCCACCACCACGCAATCGTGCGACGCTTCGCAACGCGGCCCCATAGCACGTTATTCAGACTGGGGACTCCGATGTCGAGATGTTTCCCATGTTTATGAGCCTGGTCAATTTCTGTTCTTGAAGGAGCTGCCAGGCATTGCATCGTGTAGTTCGACGCAGCAAGGAGTGCTGAGCTGAGAATGTTGATCACCACATGCAATGCTGTCGTCCAAGCACCAACTGTCGCGCAATCGCCTTGATATATGGTATAAATGCCGTGCTCCTGAGGCCAATGTATAGCTGCTACGATCGCGACAGCAGAATTGATCAGAAGAACAACTCCGGTGGAAGCGACAGCGCACAGGACACCGAAACGCCAACCAGAAGGTTTCCACTGCTTCTTGCCAGGCTGCCGAGCGTGTGAAGGGAGTAAAGGATCTTCTGGCTCCGGGCCGGGTTTGTCGGTCATATCTTCGGAGATATGTTCGTTTTTGTGGGGGAATCGTGAGCATGAGCTCTGCATTCACGCCAACATCGGCTTCGATTTCGGAAGCATTCATCGGGTGTTGCACGGGATCGCTCGTCATATGCGTGTCAAATGACTGGCTCGTGTCTCCATCTATTTCCCGCGTATTTTGTGGCTGTAAACTCGCCTGGTGAGAAGACATGATCTGATACAAGGTGTGAAAAGAAAGCGCAAGGTAGCTGAGACTAGACAAGCAGTCAGCGACGTCGATCTTATCGCGTGGCATGTTTGTTACACAGACTGGGCGCAGTACTGCTCCCCGGTCCATGGTTCTCGAAAGCCTCTTGCGTGATACCTAAAGATAACATGTCTGAAGATAACACGTGATGAGCTGCAGGCTTCGCTATTTTAAAGCCGCCTCCAGGGCTGTGTGCAGTGAAAGGCGCAGTGAATTTCGCAATTCGCAAGCCGCTGCCTTCATACCGACGGATCTGTGCTGTAAGTGTCCCTGGTGGTTGCATGAGCCAAGCGGATACAATCTACCCCCTACTTGAGTCGGGACATCAGCTTAAAGCCTCGACCCCCTAGTTTCAGCAATCTGTTTAACTGAGAGCGGTTTGAACGCGTTCGCATCTCGTTCAAACTCCTCTTCAGTCTTGAAAACAAAGTATGCCTATCCCAGTCATAGGAGTCAGTAACCTTCGCAATTCAACACATCGAGCAAGGCACAAAGTCAAGACTCACCTCCTGATCCACCGTAGCGATCAATTCTCCTTTACAATCCCTCATATACATCGTGTCCAACGCTCTCCGCCCCTTCGTCCATCGCAACTGCATCTCGCAAAGAACCCCTTGATGCACATCAAACCCTTCAAGCCTCGCAAACCGCACAGTGTGAGTGAGAGATGCGAATGATCGTACGCGTGATGGAGTAGGCGTCATTGTCTCATCGCCTAACATTGGTGGTCCGAATGGGACGCTGTGAACGATCAATGGGACGTCGAGGATGAAGACGTCTGAGAGGAACATGATTGCCAGGATTTGTCCTGAGGGTGAAGATATCGGACTTGTGATACGGTACTGGGTGCGGTAGGTACGGAGGTTTGGATCGGATTCCTGGGTTGTGTGTAGGCGTTGACAGATGAAGGGTGGGTTGGGGGTGCCTTCTGGAACGCCAAGTGGAAGCATTTTGAGATCTGGTGAGTGGTCCTCGATGAGGCGACCGGCCAGATCGATCGCTTCTTGAGAAGGTGGTCTGGTGTACTCGTATTGTGAAGGCCAGCCTCGAGAGGTGAGGGGTCGTTTTTGGAAACTGAGCAGGAGCACGCATTTGTAGTCACTGTCGCTGTCTTGAGTCACGAAGACATTCCTTGAAGCGAAGTTGGAAGTTGTCATGAGTTCGACGACTTTGTATCGTAATGCTTCGTTCTTGCCCGCTTTGAGAAACTGTACTTGTGCGCAATGTAGTTCGAAGCCTGGTGGTACGGTCTTATAAGCTGCGGCGGTGCCCTCTGTCATGGGCACAGAACCTGCCGCCCTTTTGACTAGTGGCCAACTCCATGGCCGATAGACGCTCGTAAAGTGGTTTGGCTTTCCATCGACTGGCTTGACGGATACGCTGCGCTCGAATTCGTATTGATCTGCCATCGTTGTAAAGAGTGTCGAAGATTCGCCCCGCCCTACAAGATAACCTCTGCGTAGCCTGAGGTCGATAGACAATGTTTAAGAAGTCCCGAGCCAAGCCGCGATTCCTGGTTTAGCCGTGTTCAAGCATCGACATCAAGCCAGATCCTGGACGCCACGCCCTGTGCTCACTCATCACAATCTGATATCCATGTCCGTGCTCGTTCAGTAGCATAGCATAGCACGCCATGCTGTCTGCAATCCTGGTAGTCGTCTTTAGACTTCACGCGGTCAGCGAAGGTGCCGAGACCCGTAGCAGCGGCATCGGCACCTTTCTATACCGCAGTCCCTACTTCACCTCAGGAACACATATCTGCTTCCCAATCTTCAAATTTGCGCACACAATCCCAGCATTTGCCTCGACAATCTTCTCCACGCTCGTCTTCCTCGCCTCCGCAATTCCCCAACAAGTATCGCCTTGGGCGATTCTATACTTCTCGAATCCAGGACCGCACGTAATCGCTGGCACTTTACCACTCCCACCAGAATTAACATACCACAGAATTGTCATGAGCACAACAGTCACAAGCAAGAAGAAAGGTTTCATCATCTTCCAATCATTCTCGATAGCTTCCGCGGGGATATTTTCGCCATTAAATCCAGATTGCGGAGCGACATTGGCAGATGTGTGGGTGTAATTGAGATTGCCATGCCGTCCGGTTCCTTCCTCGGTTTGGTAGTAGTTGCCTTGGTCGTCTCTGTACGTGTAGACTTGTGTATCGGCGTCGTAGCCTACTGGGTTCATTTCATGGTGTTGGTCGTCGTCCTGTGTTATGTCAGCATTGCGTCACGTGTGGTGATAAGATCAGATCTTACGCGGTCATATCTCCAGCTTGCCATGATTGCTGATGCTTTGCTACTGTTGGTGTTGTTCGAGGCATGGAGCCAGGTTCAGGGCGACGAGGTAGGCAGCTGGTGGGGCTGAAACGGTCTTGGCGGGTGAGTGACGTAGTCTGCCCTCATGAAACAACGTCTCTTGCGATTAGAGTGCTGACAGTATTTCGGAGTACGCGATGTCTGTGCTTGCGGACCTGAACTTAAGGTGACAGTACCTAGCTCATCGACAGGACCTAGTCTCGGAGTGCCCGAAAGCACTTTCTCCTAGCGTATCTGCCGAGTTCGAGATTGCTTGTTATTGGACTGATTTCAATGAGATACCACTTTCCCTATGATCCCGAAAGCTATATCCACAGACGCGAACGCCGCGCTCTTCCGGCTTCTGGAATCTGCCGAAAAGCCCTGCACACTCTGAGCTAGGTTGCAGAAGCTTAGCGGACTTAGCTATGTGACTTACGTCCATAGCCTTTCTCACCTGGCGCGCTTGACAGAAGACGGCTGTCTCTTGAAGCCTCTTTGCGGCAGGATACTGACGCAGGTCAAGCCGGTGAGCAGAGAGCTGTCCATTCTTCCGATAAGCAGCAGGTTCTGGCAACAGATTCTGTTTCGTTGGGATTTCCACTCGCTCGTCATTTTGCTGCCAGACACCTTGCAAGTCCGACGGGAAATGGCGTCGAGGCGCGATAAAGGCTTTGTCGCAAATGTCTCCATTTGCTATCATTTCCAATCCTACCTACGGCCGGCGATCCGCCTGGCCTGGATAGCTCCTTGAGCGCTGAGCGCGTTGCTGCTCGAACTTCCATGGCTCCGAGGAATCTTGCTAATATCCCCCACGTCCACGGTAGCCGCCGCCGCCGCGCCCACGGAAACCTCCACCACGGCCTCCTCGTCCTCGAGAAGCCGCCAGCTCTCTCGCACGCTCGACCTCGCTGTTGCGAACGTATCTCGGACGCTCTGGTGGCGGGATATCGGCGTAGCCTTTGGCTGACGCGTTGAACATTTTCTTGTTCTCTTTCATTTTGCGTAGGCCCTCTTCGGTGAAGCCCCAGTAGTTGCGTGTAGGACGCTCTGGATCCTTCCAGACTTTATTGCCCAGTGCATCGATGTCCTGGACCTCGTCTGCTTTCGTGTGTGTATCAAAGCAGTGAAGCATCTCGCTGAGAAGTCCTTCTGCTTCCTTTCGAGTCTGCTCGTTCACTGGCTTGCCTGCCAAAAGTCAGTCTATGAGAACTCTGTGCAGCGCAATGACCAAGCCAGGCGTGCATGTTGCTACGCACCTCCATTGATGAGTTGATAGCCGCCATGGGGAAGAGCACGTGAGAGCAGCGGGTAGCCACGTTCCTCGCGCAACTTCAATCCATTTGCAGCCGGAAGCAAGTGCCACGGCGCGTCTGGGTCATCCTTGACGCCATGCCTATTTCTCAATACGGGTCTCGTTTTCTGCGCCGATTGTGCGAGAAGATGTGTTGTGAGGTCAAGGTTTTTGAGGTTTGAATCGTGCTTGCGGTTGTCGGCATTCTCTGCTACTTTTTGGAGTCGATCGATGTCTGATTTCGTGAAGACTTGGGCAAGATTCTGGGTCCAATTGCTGAGGATATCATTCAATGCATTCTTCGGCTTAGCCGCTTCTCCCGGCGTTATGCAGGCGGCCTCCTCGAACATGTCAAGACAGCATTGTTTGGCGGAATTGAGAGCTTCGCGCGCGTGTTTCTGCTCCTCGTCTGTTGTGGGGTGGCGCCCTACTTTGGAGTCTTGCCGCGATAACTCGAGAAGGGAGACCAGTATTTCGTTGATGATGTAGAGCGTATGGATTCGTCTCGCATGCGATGCTGGCAGATGATTTGAGGTGCCCCCAGCGGAAAGGCCAAGGACCTCATCAAGGCCTGATGCGGCTTTCAACTTCCAGGATCCGGGAGCGAACAATCTGCACAAAGTCTGGAGGTACTTGAAATATACCTTGCGCGCCTGTGATGAGGGTAGGATGTAGTATATGAACTGTTCTCTGCAAAGCTAATGTGACGGGTGAGTGTAAGTGAGCACTTTGAAGAAGACGGTAAGGTGGCTGAGTCAACGACAAACCTGAATATTCTCAATGGTGCACATATTGCACGTCTTACAGATCTGAGCAGTGATGGCGTCTGCCTTGTACGATTGCAGACCAGCGAGCCGCAGAGCTGCGCCAAAAGTTGCTCGCGCCTCGTTCACATTGCTGGGGCGCGTGATCCGGGCGGCTTCGGAAGTCATCACCCCATCCCTTTGGAGCTGCGGGAGGACACGATACGCGCGATCCATGGTGATAGACGCGCCGCGCCGACAGTGGTGGTGGTGTTGTTGTGTTGGTGGAGTCGCGGCGACCCTCGAGAACTTTGAGCCGCCGCCGCCGCCGAAGAATTTGGCTTGGCAAAAGAGCCTCAACTCGAAGGGTCAAACCAACAGCTGTTACACAACTCAAGCTATTCTGTAGGACAATGTGCCTTGGATAGCGACGAAATTCGTTGTATTTGAGATCATTCATATCGTGACAAGGTCGTAGAGTCGTGCCGTAGCCCCGTTCCGTGGTCGTAGATCCACTTTGTCGCCCCGTCGGCTTGGTCCAGCAACGACGTCAATAGCCGCGTTGATCGTGGAGCTCCAACGACTCCTCTGTTCAGCACTTTTCTCTAGACTCCGAATGCGCAAGTCACACGTTGCTTGCAGCTGAGCCAGTTGTCAGCAGTTCCTCCGCCTCCGGTAGCAAGTTAGGCACCGCCCATCCCTCGCTCCTTCGACCATGCTGCAGAGGCGGCAACGCCCTCCCAAACTATTCGATCTGTCTTCCAGATAACCTGCCGAATTCTGTTGAGCCCCAAGACACAACGACTGAGACACTGTTCCTCTGGGAGCAAGAGCAAGAGCAGGAGCAGGAGCAAGAGCGAGGGCAATG
>JAASLG010000522.1:0-24416 GCA_013365235.1 Cercospora sesami | reverse complement strand
GGGTCGTGCGTAGTTTTGTTTTCATAGCTCTGCTGCCACACGTACGCTTCCCAAGCTTTCTGGCCATGAAACTTGAAAGTCGAAAGGATCTCTTGGTGAATAGTCTCCATAAGCTGAGGCTCAAAGTCTTGAAGCACCAGAATGATTACCATCAGTTCGCCAGCAGTGAAAGGTGGCTCCTCCTCAGTACTGTACCGCCACGGCTCGATGAGCTTCAACACCTGACCCTTCAAGGATAGAGCTGCAGAAGTGGGTTGCGTCTCGGAATCCACCGAAGCAGGCATATTGGAAGAAGCTTGAGATGCGTCGCCGTCCGAATCGGCGACGTTCGATGGGTTGTGATCGATGGCAGACATTGTGACGTGCCGTTGAGTGCTGGTCGAATGTGTTGCTGATTGGTTCGAGTTTTTTGATGAAGCCGAAGGACTTTTGACTGAGTGAGATTGACCAAGGTGTTGATCTATTCCATGGGCAAGCGATGGAGTACTTCAATGATAAGTGCACGAACAAAGTAGAGGCTTTGCGTGTGATAAAGCCAGCCAGAGTGAATAGACCTCCCATTCACCGAGTGAATCCAGATGCTACCAGAAGGTGAACGATCACCTGATCACGAACCGGAATGTCGAGCCTGGAGGACAACTTCTCATTTGCAAGCGTAGGTCCGTTTATTTTCCTGGTGTCTACACGTCCTGCAGCTCCACAAGGAGTTCAGAGCAACGATCGAGATGGGCCTGGCATGCTACGTCTACAATCAATGAACAAAGTGGGGTATGTTACCCACAACAATCTTGCCCCTGAACAGAAGATCCAAGCCACCATGCAACGACCTTGCCGCTTTGTCAAGGTCCTCACATTGTCATCAGATGCCTTTGTCCACTAACGCTCCCAATCCCACGCTTGCTGAGCTTCGGCTATTTCCTCGACCAGCCAATTCTCCAAGTATCCATCACCCAAGATCTGTACATTGACTGCTCGACTCGCAAGAGTGACGATCCACTGTAGCAGCGGCGCTGCCTCAAACTTGCCGGTTTTGAGACAGTGGGTGTAGTGATATTTGAGATGAAGAGCTTCGACGAACCGGGGATGTACAAGAAGAACGAGGCTTGTCAGAGAAACTTCTGGTAGCGAGCGCAGCACGATATCGCGATCGCCATCGCCAGGCCTGATAGCGACGTGCAAGTTTCGAATTTCTCTCATAGTCTCAGGAGAGAAGTACTTGAGCGACTTGAACAACAAGTGCGCAGAATCGAATTCCAGTACACTGTTGTTGTAGAAGACTGGTAATGCCTCGTAGCGAATGGTTTTGCAGACACGTAGGATGGCACATGTATCGGACAACTTTTCAGCTGTGAGCCAGGTGTCATTGGAGGTATCCGTGATTTTCGCCCTGCCATTGTATCTCAGAGTGGACTCGGGAAACACCATGAGCATCTTGTAGATTTTCTCACGTAGCTCAGCAGGCAGGCCCAAGAAGTCGAAAGTGCCCTTCCTTGGAGGCTCAAGACAGTGCCGTAGATAAACTCTTGCAGCGTTCAATATGACCTCGAACACTTCTTCCTCTTCATGCACTGAGCGAGTGATTGGC
Source organism: Cercospora sesami (assembly GCA_013365235.1). Taxonomy (NCBI): domain Eukaryota; kingdom Fungi; phylum Ascomycota; class Dothideomycetes; order Mycosphaerellales; family Mycosphaerellaceae; genus Cercospora; species Cercospora sesami. The sequence goes on along the minus strand of JAASLG010000522.1, from coordinate 22,831 downwards.
ATGTCAAAGTCGTCCGTCGCGTGGCTGAGAACAGACTTCAGTTGCTCAAGCTTAGCAGTAGGATGAGGATATGACCGAAACCATCCGGATGAGGAACTCATGTACTCCGATAGGGCTTGATCGCAGTAGTGGTCGAAGGTCCTGTAGATCTTGTACTGAATTCGCTCGATTGTCACAGCGCCCTCGTCGAGAACAATGGGAGCGATAACAATCAGCTCCCCTTTGCTGAAGGGCGGTGAGTCCGAGCTTTCGCGCCATGGCTCGATGAGCTCGAGTACTTCATCCCTCGAAGGACGAGGCTGAGGAGTTGAGTAATAAGGCAGAGGCGGCGGTAGACACCTCGTAATTGATGGCACATCGGCGTTCGAGTCGACTGCCGCAGCAGAAGGGATGTTCTGGTGCCCCTTGTTGGCCATCGAATGAAGCTTGCAAGACTGGTGCGTGGTAATTTGAATATGCCTTCAGATGTGGCCAAGACTCGATATGATGTTGGCGATTGGGTTGCACTTATTAATCTGATGTGATTACCAGTAGAGTTGTGGCGAGGTAACTATGTTGTTGTCTGGAAGGCGCTCCCATGAGCGGTGATGATGCACGGGCAAACTTGCTAGACCATTTAAGGAAGCTTCTCGAGGTCCGTATGTGTGTTGATTGATGTAGATGAATTGCAAGGTTGGGAGTATTGCCTAGGAGTGCTTAGCGTCTAGCAGATTCTACGAATGGGATCCACACATGGAAGTGAATGAGTCTCGAATCTGACTTTGGCACAGACCCTTGGGTGTTCATGGAGTAAGGACGGGGATCTTGGGACGCCTTTGAACGACATGTCTGCCGGGAAAGAACTACGGCTTCAATGTAATACGAGCGAGTTATGAGGATCCGCGATCAATGCAGGACGTCGATGAAACCAAGCACTTCCATCTTATAGCCATGCGCCTATATAGCGGCCAGTGCAATGAAGACATCGCCTGTGCCATATCAACGTCTAGTCGCTCAAGGCCTCCGCCCTTCAAACGGGACGATTTCCTCGCCGCACCCTTCTTGGGCGCAGTCATCTCTGAGGCGACTTACCTTTGCATGTTCGCAGGTCGAATCCTGAACACGCCCCGTACTGCTTTCCGTTACGCATTCTCGGTATCGACAGCCTGTTTTAGCTGCTGGTGAGAGCTATGCACCGTGCCCACGAGAGCTGCACTACCTCCAGCCTCATCAATCTCCCGCATCTCTGACTTCTCAGTCTTCTCTTCAAGCCAGGCTCTCAAGAAGCCGTCGCCAATGATCCGCAGGTGCTCGACGCTTCTTGCAAGAGTGACGAGTCCACCAAGGCCATTGCTACCATCGAGCTTGTGCACTCCCGCTCGGGCTGGAGAGGTCTTCCATTTGCTTGGAGATCCGTCACCGTCACAAAAGTCCCAAAAGTAGTCGCGGTACACTATCAGTATGAGCTTCTTTGGAGAGAGCTTAACGATAGACCCGTTGAGTTCTTGCAATGCATTTTCGTGCAGGTCAGAATCTCTACATCCCATACAAATGCGAAGATCTTGGATCTGTCGGGCTGTTTCTTCTGTTATTACCCGAAGCGCCCTAATGAGCAACGGTAGCGAATCGAAATGGAATGAGTTGTGGCTATGGAAGATCGGCAATGCCTCGTGGCGGATCTGCTTCGAGACACGCAAGATATTCAGGATGACGGTAGGACTTCCTACCGCGATACCGTTGTCTTCAATGCGTTTCCAGGCTGTCCCGTAATTCGGATTCTCCGTATCATTAGGAGTAGGGAGACCCAGTCGGTGCATTTCCCTGTAACCGTCCCACTCGTCGATTTTAGTTCTAGGCAGCACCAGCCCTGACTTCGGATAGATCAAAAGCATTTTATAGATCTTTTCCCGCAACTCAGCTGGGAGCTTCATGAAATGAAAAACACCTTTCCTAGCCGGCTCGAGTCTGTTGCGAAGGTAAAGGCGTGCAGCACCAGTGGTGATGCTGAACGTTTGAAACTCAAGATTGACGCGACCTTTCGAGTAGTCCTTGAGATTTCCGATGCATGACGGATGTTCGAACTCTTCCACGGCGTCATAGAAATCTGGAAGGACCTCGGTCTCGTCGTCGTCATCATTATCACCGTCGTAGTCGCGATTGCGGTTGTATTTGGCAACGGCACAGCGTCTACGAGCCTGTGCTCGCACAGTCTCCCAGTTGTAGTAGTTGAATGTTGAGAGAATCTGGGTTTCTACGTCCTCGAGATGCATCGGAGATCCGCCAATCACCAGCATCATCACAATCAATTCTCCAGTAGTGAAAGGTGGCTTCTCGCTGCAGTGGCGCCAGGGCCCAATCAACTCCAGCACTTCATCCTTCAGCGATGGCGGCTGGGAAGTAGGCTGACTGAACAGAGCTGTCGGAAGGAGTTGGCAGGGTTCGGAGCGCAATAGCGTCGCTTTCCAATGCCGCAGCAATAGAGGCATCATGTTTCCGTATAACACCTTTGAGAAGCTTGTGCAGACGAGACGTAGCGGTGCTCGAGTGCTTGAAAGTCGGAGCGTGGCTGAAGGTCGCGGTTGCCAATGAGGAGCACTTGATCAGTGATGTCACCCAGCAGTGGTGCGGCGCTGCAGCGAAGGTGCGGGTGCGCGACTGCTCGATCGGATCAGAGGTGCTGGAAGTGGCGGATTTATTTGATGGGATCAGGTTGCAATATCGATTGAGATCGAGTGAGAGCTCCGCGATGGGCCACTGGTGCCCACAGGCTGCGAAAGTCATCGAACGTGAGTCAGACCTAGTGGTGAATGGGCCGCAGCAAACACACCGAAATGCAGCTCACACGGTAGTCGGTAGCAAGGGGCTAATCGCATGAGTCCCTGGCTCGGACGTTCACTCCAGAGCTGCTGGGAGCCACTCGAGCTAGCTGTAAGGGGAACAAGGCAGCATGTGACGATGCAGACGTTTGGCGGGACCAAGCACGTACCCAACTGGCAGAGTTCCTGACTCCAATAGCCAGGGGCGCTTCGGACATAAGCTGCCGCTGCAGTCTGTTCCGCACTCTACCTCGGCTGTGAAGTCGTGTGATCGCAGAGCACGTACAGAGATTTGCTGTATTGGCAAGACCACTGCCCTAGGCTGCGGACGACCCAGCTGCTCCGCCATGACCATCGGTATCAGCATTGATGCCTTCGTCCTCATCTGCGACTTCCTGCTGCACCTCCCCATTTCCAGCCCTTTCCTGCGCCTCATTGCTTTCTGCAAGCTTCATGCGCAACCACTCTGCCATGAACCCATCACCCAAAACCTCGAGATGCTTTGCTTGCTTCGCCATGGCAACAACGCCACTCAATCTCTCGATGCTTTCAAGCTTCTTCAGTTCTCTCGCTGTTGCAGAGCGCCCTTCTGAGTCCGAATTATCGCGACAAAAGGTCCAGAACCCTGTATCGCGCGGCATGAGTAACGCGAGTTTCTTCAGAGACGGCGCAGGAAGCATCCTGTCGAGTCCCTGCAACGGATTGGGCGTATCATCCAATCGATCGCATTCCATAACAATGCGAAGATCTCCTATTTGCTGAATAGTCTCACTAGACATCCTGCAGAGGGCATCGCGGAAAAGTTTGAGAGACCCGAAGTGCAAAGTGTGGTGACCGTAGAATATTGGCAGCGCCTCGTGACGAGTCTGTTTCGACACGCTGAGGATAGCGAGTGTCGGGCCCAAGTTCTTGACCTCGCCTTCGATCTTCGGAAGAGTCAAGAGGTTTTGGCTTGTCGATACCTCACCCTCCGTAGCATATCGGGACTGCAAACCGAATCTGATACATTTTCGGCTGTCCCGCCCATCCCAGATGTCCTGTGTATTCAGCATGAGACCAGGCTCCGGGAAAACCAACAGCATCTTGTAGACCTTCTCTCGAAGTTCAGGAGGCAGCGACATGAAGTCAAAAATGCCCTTTCGCGGAGGCTCAAGTAGGTCGCGAAGGTAAACACGTGCGGCTGCAGCAGAAATCGTAAATTCGCCGTCGTGTTGCTGCAAAAAGGACCTATCCTCGTCATGCGAGTCTTCAGTGTAGGTCAATGGGAGGTCGAAGTCCTTCAAGGCTGCATAGAGGCCAGGAATAACGTGATCGAGCGGCGGCTCATCGTTGTCGCCCGCATTGTAGCCCTCGCATTCTTGAAGATTTATCTGCCACGAGTACTGAAATAGTGCCTCGTTGGCGTACGCCCAGAATTCGCGCAGAATGTTGTGGTGCACGCGCTGAATATCTTGTGGTTCCAGATCATTGTCGACAAGTATCATAACAATCATTTGGCCAACAGTATACGGCGGCCTAGTCTCGCGATTGCTCCATGGTTCAATCAATTCGAACACCTCATCCTTTAGAGGGCGGAGTGGAGCAGTGGGCTGGAATTTTAACGCCTTGGAGATGGATCGGGAGCGGGATGGAGAGTTCAGAGCGTTGTCAACAGTCGTCGAGGAAGCTGTAGGTCCGGAACTGAGCATAGCCATTGTGTCGATTCAATCAATTAAAGATGTTCTTGACAGTCTCCAGAATACAAGAGTCGATAGGTTTCAAGGGATTAAGACGATCGCCGTCCGCTCGTGTCGTGGAGTGGTGACGCGCTGAATCGAGGGCAATTGTGTACTTGTGGCAACGTGCTGGCTGAAGAGCAAGTGTGCGAAAGTGTTGGCAACAGACAGATGTGCGGTGCTTCTGTCGCAGTGTCGTGGCTCGATGGGACAATGGTGATGATATAGACTCGCGCAACTCGCTAGTGGAAAGTGTCACGTTGAGTGGCGTGCTTGCTCAGATGTGTGGTTGTCAAACGGATTGCAAAGGGCTGCGAATGGATCTCAGGTTCGCGGTTGAGGAGCGAGTGCGAGTGTGGAGAGTGAGATACCACAAGTAGCTGCTCGAAAGTCGGCAGATCGCCCAACCATTACCGTCGAGTGGCCCTTGAGTTCGCAGCAGCAAACATCAGTGAGCACATACCCATCGACCACGCTCCTTGCTCTTGGAACCAGACTGGCTTTTCAGACTTCCAAGTGAGTATGAATGCAACTGAGCCTTTAGCGTGTACTTCCAAGCCAATGGACGTTGATTGAGGCTGTTGAACTTCGTGTACTGTTGGCGGGAATTCCGGCACAGCGAAGGCCTGGCAATACGTGTCGAGCGGTGGACCGGCATCGTTACTCAGAGCGTTTCTTCGCCCAGGCATGCCGCGGCAGCTCCTTCGGATGCTGCAAACATCGATAGCTTATACTCATCGAAATATGCAAACCACAAATGCCCAGCCCTACGCCAATATTATGCCGCACCTACCCACTCCCGCTCCCCAACAAACAAAGTACGCTCCCGGGTATCATCAAACAATGTCGCTCCAAGGAAATGCAATTTCAACTTCTCCCCCCCTCGATCATGCCCTTCACAAATTTCCAGCACCCTCCAGTCATAAACCTCAATCCGTTCTCGAAACTTCCCGTCGTTCAGCCCTCTGATCTGTCGTAGAACGTCCCTCGTAGCCCGCGTCCTTTTACTCTCCACAAGGATAATCTTGCGCATGTCTCGATGTGACTGACTCTCAGAGACAATCTGGGACAGAGCCGCGTGCGAGAACGAATCGCGATCCCAGTGCGCCAGCGCCGGTGTTATTGTAGCGTGATGCGAGCCAAGCAAGTTGTCCACGATATACGGAGCCGCTTCGATGCAGGGCGTGAGGAAGACCACAGCATCTCGGAATGGGCATCTGCTGCTTCGTGCGCACCGTGATCGTGAGCGATCACGATCTGCCTGTGAGTGCTGAGAGTCTCGCTCAGGAAGATGAGTGACAGGTGCAACAGTTTTCATGATCGCACTGGCAGTTACGACAGGCCGAGAGGAGATCTGCTGCGGTTTACTCGGACGCTGTGGCTGCGCAGTACCATTTGCTATGTTAGTAATCTCGCTCAAAGGCGACGAAGGCACTCGATTCGACCTTGGCTGCAAGCTTGGCTTGGGCTTCTCCAGACAGACCCGCTTGATCGGGCTACTCAGCGTTGAGACCTCTGTTAGCGATCTCTTTCTGCTTGAAGCATGCTGTACCTCAGAACGGCGCCTGACTGACGATGACATGACTGCCGGACTGGTGCGGGCATTTTCAAAGTCCGCCCTCAAAAGTGGTGTGTCCAGCACTGAAGTCTCTGGCTTGCCAATCGTCCTCGAAGCCGGAGAGACTGTCGATCTGGACGACCTCGACAAACTCTCCTTCTCGATCTTCTTCTTGCAGCTGCGCTCCAGCTTGTCCATCCACCTTTGCATCTCTTGCGATTCAGAATCTGACGGTGCAGCTCGCGAACCTTTGCCCTTTTGCTGAAGTTCCTGGAACGTCACGCAATCCATCCAGTCGCGATCTTCGTGCAGCTTCTTGACGCGAGGATGACGGAGCATGAGATAGTTACAATTCGATGGCTTCTCATACCCAGATCCAAGTACCTCGAATACGAGTGGTCGGTTGAACAGCACCGCCATTTTGATCGCGCTGGGACCATCGATTTCAATGTCTGCTGCTCGATTGGCGGAGCCAGGGATGATTGCTCTGACATTTCCTAGGACATTAGCAGTCTCCAGTACTGCTTGCGGAATGCAGCTCTCCTGCTCAATAGAGCCAACGTGCGTGAACTTGGGCCGCGCCCCATACATGCGAACCTCTTCCTTATTCAACAGGCAGCCGAGATGAAAGGTGGTCCACTTGATGAAGGCCTTGCCGCCAGCTGTGGCAGCTTGTTGTGCGTTGTAGCTCGCACCAATCACTGCGAAGTCTTCTTCATCTCCAGCGCCCGCGATATAGTCCTTCTTCAGCTTAATGTAGCTGTGGCTATAACTCGCAGGATTCGCTTCGATGGAGAAATACGGCACATAACAAGGCTTTAATACGACGCCCTCGGATCTCTTCGCATTGGCCATCGAGAAGTGCTGCAGCAGCAGCTCTTCAGCTCTCTCTGGCTGCGCAAAGTCGATCTTGGTCCAGTCAGCACCCATAGCTCGCCCATGAATCTTCTTGTACGTCTCTCGTAGCCATATCCGCCGCTCATCGATCGGTTTGTTCATAGTGATTTCTTCGTCGAGCAGCAGCAAGTCGAAGAATACAATGGCGAGATGCTCATGTGCCTTTGGCAGCGAGTCTTGATCAGCGCCAATGGACACACCTGATCGCAGTACATGCTTCCGGATCTCCTCGAATGGCAGAATGCGATCTTCCTGGTCAGAGAACACAACAAGCTCGGCGAGGAGAATGGCATGCTTCTTGAGCCTGCAGTCAGGCTTCCCGAGACGCAGAGACTGTACCAACGTGTCGTGTACACCACGTCGATCTCGCGTTGAATCCTTGCCACTCTTGGAGAAGATCTTGATGCAGTGCAAAGGGTTTGTGGACCTTCGCAGGTCGATATGAATCTCGCAATACTCACCATCGTACTTGCGTTCCAGTACCCATGGTTTCGATCCCATCATTCGCATGCAAGAGTCAATGCTTCGACCCTTGTGGAAATGCGGCCTACTAATCTTTGTCCCGACGACAGGTTTGAGTATTTGAGCATCAGCGATACTCTTGCGATGAAGAGCTTCCAATCTTCGATCTGGCGTGTGCGGATACTTGTGCAAGGCTGTCTTAAGCAGTGTCGTAGCCGCTTCAAAGTCGCTCTGGAAGCGAAGCAGATCTGGCAGCAGGAAATGAAACGCTTTCAGAAAAATGTTGTCGTCGCACTGAAGTGGTCGAAGGTTCTTGAGGATGAGTCGAATCAGCCACTTGCCTTCTATTGGACTTGCCCGATTGAAGACATTGCTGAGGAGTTTGTCTCGAGTTTCCGACGAGCCAGGTGGCAGTCTGGGGACTGTCGGATCAGAGAAGACGGAATGTCCAGCCAGTGACTGAAGCATGCAATCAACATCGTCGACTATCAGGGCAGGAATGGCTGGCGGCCCTCCTTCTGCGTGCACTCTTTCAAAGCATTGTGCAAGGTCGCCAGCTCCCGGTTCATTGTAGGCCGCGAGAAGCTTTTTCCGTGCTATCGAGAAACCAAGTGCGCGTCCCAAAGTCCTGCAAAGACGATCTGCCTGGAGTCCGTATACTCGATCTGTTCTCCAGTGCGGTAATAGTGTGGAGAGAAGACCACAAGAGCTCTCAATGTCAAGATCGTTGATCTGCCGACGATGGGACGCAAACCAACGGCTGACGAATTCCTTGTATCGCTCTGGCTTCTCGGAAGAGAGCAGCTTCTCGTGCAGCTCAACATGCTCCAGTCGCTCCAATAATACGCACACCTCTTTGAATGGAAATGGCATGCTCGATAAGATGCTGGTCGTTTATGCCGGAGGAATGATACGCTATGGTCTCCGGAGAACATTGCGCGATCATAATGAGTGTGGAGCTCCGGTAGAGCCGAGGATCCGTTCAAGTGAATCAGAGGAAGGCACAAGTAAGAGGAGGATGAAGGACGCAAGGGAAGTGGCGACGCGTGATCGCGTGATGGAGCGCGTCGCGGAGTGAGCAACAAAGAAACAGGCAGGGCGAATCAGATGCGGACGCAGCCAGCTCCGACGCCTGCCCCACCACATTTGTCCCGCCAGCATTGGAGCCAGTCACGCCGAGTCACACAAAACCGCTGGCTCATACTCTCGACGCCCTCTTCTGATCGAACTCCGACACACTCACAGAGACTATACCAAGACACACGCCATCATGTTGGACATCAACGATTTCATCAAGGACCGCGGCGGAAATCCCGAAAAGATCAAAGAGTCACAGCGAAGACGGCATGCTCCAGAAGAGGTGGTCGACGAAGTCATTGCCCTGTTTGAGGACCACAGAAAGACACAATATGCCGCAGGCACAGAAATGGGCGCAAAGATCAACGCCGTACAAAAGGCCATGGGCGCAAACAAGAAAGCAAAAGGCGATCCAGAAGAGTTCAAGGCTTTGGTGAAGCAGAAGGAGGAGCTGGCCAAGGAAAAGGCAGAACTCGAAAAACAGGCAGCAGACAAACAGAAGGAGCTTCTCAAGAAGGCCAAGAGCATCGGAAACTATGTCCACGACAGCGTGCCCATCTCTGACAACGAAGACAACAATGCCATCATCCGCACGTGGGCACCCGAAGGAGTCGAGGTTTCAAAGAAGGACTGCATGTCGCACCACGAGGTTCTCACGCGGATAGACGGCTATGACCCAGAACGCGGTGTGAAGATTGTTGGACATCGAGGCTACTGCTTGACTGGCTACGGTCTGTTCCTCAATCTGGCTCTCATCAATTACGGCCTAGAGTTCCTCTTCAACAAAGGCTATAAGCCCAATCAACCACCATTTTTCATGCTGCGTGAAGCCATGGCCAAGACTGCACAACTCGAGCAATTCGATGAGGAGCTGTACAAGGTGACAGAAAAGGAGAACGACCCGGCCACGGACAAGTATCTGATCGCAACTTCCGAGCAGCCTATTTCTGCTCTACACGAGGGCGAATGGCTGAACCCAACGGACCTCCCCATCAAGTACGCCGGCTACTCAACATGTTTCCGCAAAGAAGCTGGCTCGCACGGCAAAGACGCGTGGGGCATTTTCCGAGTCCACCAATTCGAAAAGATCGAGCAATTCATTTTCTGCAGCCCTGAGAAGTCATGGGAGCACTTTGACGAAATGATCAACACTTCAGAAGAGTTCTACAAGTCCCTGAAAATCCCATACCAAGTCGTCGCAATTGTCTCCGGCGCGCTGAATAACGCTGCTTCCAAGAAGTTCGACCTCGAAGCCTGGTTCCCCTTCCAGGGCGAGTACAAGGAACTCGTCTCCTGCTCCAACTGCACAGACTACCAAACCCGCGAGCTCGAAGTGCGATTCGGACAGAAGAAGCAGACCGACGCTAGCTTCCAAAAGTCATACGTTCACGCTCTCAACTCCACGCTCTGCGCCACTGAGCGAGCACTGTGCTGCGTGCTGGAGAACTATCAGCGCGAAGACGGCATCGAAGTGCCCGAAGTCCTGCGCAAATACATTCCGGGTCAGCCAGAGTTCTTGCCATACGTAAAGGAACTGCCCAAGGATTCTACTTCGCTGAAAGCCAAGGGCGTCGCTGACCAGAAGAAGGGCGGCGGTAAGCCGCAGCTTCCAGCTGAAGGAGAGGTAGTTTCGCGGCCAAAGGCTGTTGCTGAGGAGAAGCGTTCATAGATGATATTCAGGTCGAACAGTATGTTGACAGTACTGAAAGCCGATTGTCAGGAGGAGATGACTGTACACTTGCAGCATCCGCGACAATTGTCGGCAATGCCATCTCGACTTCATGGTCTGGAAGTCTTACATAGCGACCAGATCGACACTGCAAAGAAGTCATCAGCAGTCTAGAGCAGTTGGAGTAGCCTTTCGGGCCTCCGCCGCCAAGACCGCATGTTCCCAATGATATGCCTTTCGCGTGCCTCTGAGCGCCCAGTTGTGTAGTCAGGCCTCTCACTAGTGCCCGAGGGGCACTGCAGATGTCAATGATCGATGTTCGCGGTTGGGAACATGGCTGAAGCTGAAGCCAAGGAGTAAGCGGCGGGCTTTCTGCCTCAGGCCGCAGTGCATCGGTCTTTTGGAGGGACACGACAGCAACCTCAACAAGCGTGCTGGAGTCGCATGACATGTTTGCGCCGTACATAGATCCTACTTACAATGATTCTGCGATAACCCCACTGCGCCGTGTGTAATCAACTATGGACGACCTGCTCGGCGAAGATTGGCAGAAGCCAGCGAAGCCAACCACGACCAACACTTCCAATCCACCTCCTTTGAACCCGAGCACATTCGCGTCGAATTATAGCAGCTTACGAGCTAGCCCAGCTTTAACGCCATCGAGGAGTGCATCACCGAATGTCAGTCGTCCAGCGAGCACAGTCAATGGCAGTAGCAGCGCCGCAAAGCCTGCTGGAGGCGACGCATTTGGCAATCTGCTGGGATCGAAGAAGCCAACAGGAAACAACTTGTCCATTCAGGAACGGCAGAGACAATTGATTGAAGAGAAGCGTCGGCAACAAGAACAGCAATCTTCACAATGGGACACCTTGGGTAGTGGCAGAGGGACGCCAGAAGTGCGAGGCCCATCACCTGGTATTCCTCGACAACAGCAGGATGAAGAGGACGATATCATGGCTGCGTTCAACAAAGACGCGCCGGTAGACAAGTCCAGTCATTTCCCTCCTCCTAGCTCGGCCATGGAGAGTGGGCGAAGCACACCTGCATCTCAGCCAGCCAAGGCGCCCGCGAGCAATGGAGCCTTCGACGAGGATGATGATCCATTCGGCCTGGGATCTGTACCACAGCGAAGTACAGCCAACACTTCCGCTCCTGCGTTTCAAACGAATGGAGATGATGATGACATTTTGGGCGATCTGGGCAAGCCAGTCACTGCACGTCCTGCGAAGCCTGCAGAGCCAGCAAGAGCAGCACAGAGGGAAGAGGCAGCAGGAAGCTGGGGAAATGATCAATCAGATGATAAGGCATTGGCAGAGTTGGTGGATATGGGATTCCCTGCAGACAATGCGAAGCTGGCTCTCGCAGAGAACGGAGGCGATGTGCAGGGAGCAGTTGGCTGGCTGTTGCAACAGGCACATGAAGAGTCGAAACAGAAAGCTCGAGCTGAGGCTGGTGAGAGAAGACGAAGTCCATCTACAACCGGTAGGAGCCCACAGCGAAGACCTCGGGAACAAGACAACGTCCCGGCTTGGATGCGACAGGAGTCACGATCGGGTTCGGCCAATGGCCGTCGTCAAGACAGTCGATCACCAGCGAACGGCGAGAAAGACGCCGCAGCTGTGGCGCAAGAGTATGGCTCAAAGTTTTTGAAAGGCGCGACCTCTCTATGGAAAGCCAGCCAGAAACAGATGGCGAAGACTGTAGCAGAGTTCCAACAGGAGCGCGACCCAAGCCAGCCGAAGTGGATGCAAGAGGCTTCCGCTGATTCGAGCAGATCCAGCAGCCAGCGTAGACAGGATGCTGTTCGCCAAAAGCAACGTGAAGTTGACGCCACTGATGAAGCTGCAATGCTTGATGCTCCTCGTGATAGACCTCAGAAGCCTCAGAGACCACCTACAGCAGAAAGACCTGCTGCACCGACCTCAAGCTATCGCGACCCGGAGGAACCCGTTCCACAGAGGCCTGCTGCTCAGCCCAGATTTATGAATCAGCCAGCGCCACCCCAGCCGCAGCGACCTCCCACTAAGCTTACACGACAAGATGTTGAGGATCAAGCTGCACAAGCATATGTTAGCTCTGCTCGTCGAAGGAAAGCTCCACCGAAACCAGAGCCTCAGCCTGAGCCCGAAGTCGATCTCTTCAGTCCTGCGCCAGCACAAGCTGCGGCTCCCAAGGCGCCTGTCTCACGTCCTACGCCCTCACCGATACCTACGCGACCAAGAGCACCTCCTCGAAACGTCCCCAGCATAGCTCCATCTGCGCTGTCGACTTCCGCTCAGCACCGTAAAGCAGGAGGAGAAGCCTTTAAGCGGGGCGACTACGCTTCAGCGCACGAGTCATATGCCGCAGCGTTACGTCCACTTCCAGCACAGCACCCTCTCACGATCATTGTGCTCAGCAACAGATCACTGACAGCGCTCAAGACTGGGGATCCAAAGCTGGCCATTTCTGATGCTGATCAGGCTCTCGAGGTTATCGGTCCCAGCCAGGGTGTCGGCGAGACAATCGATCTTGGCGCAGGAGAGGGAACAAAAGACATGCGAGAATTCTATGGCAAAGCTCTGATGCGCAAGGCAGAAGCACTCGAGCATCTTGAAAAGTGGAGTGAGGCTGCAGCGGTATGGCGGATAGCGGTCGAAGGCGGCATCGGCGGCGCCGTCAGTATCAGGGGTCGGGATCGTTGCGAGAAGTCTGCTGCGCCGAAACCTGCCACTGCTGCTGCTCCAAAGAAAGCCGCACCCATGCCGTCTCGAGCGGCAGTCCCAGCCAAGTCTCTGGGCAATAGCGTCAAACGACCTACCCTCCCTGGTCCCAAGGAGACTGCTGCTGTCAATAAGCTCCGCGCACAGAATGCCGCAGCTGACAAAGCAGATGATGAGAAGTTCGCTTTGACTGATCAAGTCGAGGCTAGGCTTACAAACTGGAAAGGCGGAAAAGCAGACAATCTACGAGCATTACTGCAGAGTCTGGATAGCATCCTGTGGGAGGGTGCAGGGTGGAAGAAGGTGGGAATGAGTGATTTGGTGCTGCCGAACAAGGTGAAGATAATCTATATGAAGGCTATTGCAAAGGTGCATCCCGATAAGGTAAGTTCGCCCTTGTGCTTGTAGGTATGAGGCTATGTGTTTACTGACTGGTATGGTAGATTGCTCAAGACGCTACGACAGAGCAGAGGATGATAAGTGCGGCCGTGTTCAGCACGTTGAATGAGGCGTGGGATAAGTTCAAGAAGGACAATGGGTTGTAGTAGAGCGCAAAGCCGTGGCTGCCTGTTGCAGTAGGTCATGGTCAGCGGTATGGTGTGAGTAGAGAGTGAAGGTAGTTGTCAAGCGCGTTTGCTGTCAGCTGCAGCTCATCGTCGCTCCTGCCCAACGGTGCGTGTTGTTGTCTGCACTTGAACTTTCTGCCGCTTGTTTACTTCTTTGCCTTCACGCTTATCCCCGACTTCTCACCACCAACCACAACACAACATGTCCACCCCGGACGCCGACAACATGGAGCGCCGTGAGTACACATCTATCTTCTTGTGTGCACCCACTCACTGACTGCTTCGCAGCTCCACCCAAGCGCCCCGGTTCGCCATCCGCCTCTTGCCCCAGGAGCCAGCCAGCCAAGCGCCCATGCCTTGACCAAGACGCCGCAGAGCCAGTCTCTACCTCTGCGCCGCCCTCTGCTCCGCAGACGCGTTGCCTGCACTGCGGTGCGGATGGCCACGACTTTTCTGAATGCGTTACTTGGTGCAGGGATTGCCAGGCTGGCCTTCCAGGCTTCCTCTGTCCTCACTCTCGCGGCGTCCAGGCCACGTTGCCAGCTGCTAGTGCCATTGCCAATGCCGATGCCACTGTCACTACCGATGCCATTGCCACGCCGACTGCCACGATCGATGCCGCAACCGATGCCGCTCCCAAGAACAGTGCCATCGCCATGACTGGCGCCACGACCGATGGTTGTCTCAAGAACAGTGCCGCTTACAAAGCCGTTGCGCTCTTCCCCAGAGATTCTGGTGCTCTGCCAGAGCACAACGTCATGTCTCAGGCCGTCATCCCCAGCGATGATGGCCGCAAGTCTGAGGAGCCGTTTCTGCGCTGCCTGAAGTGCGGCCGTATTGGTCACCTCCCCACTCACTGCAATGTTCGTATTCTCAACCCTCCTCAAGCTCCCGCTGAGCTGAAGGGCGGCTCTCAGGCTCTCGCCACAAGCTTTGACAGCCGTGAGCCTGAGACGCCATGGGTCGCTGCACGTCTGCCATCGGCAGGTCTACCGGCCCTGGAGGGCGTCAGCTCCGAGCGTCTTGCCATGATTGCAGCGACTCCAGCAGTGGAAGAAGAAGTGGAAGAAGAAGTTGGTTTTGATGAGAGGCTGGGTCCCTTGCAGAGTGGTACGAATACGATGCCACTTGGCCGTACACGCCGCAATCTGTCAGGAAGTGTCGTGCAATCAAGCGGACAGTCAGACCTGGCAGACTTGCGAGCAAAGGCAGAAGCAACCCGTGGTCGCCCACCGCGTGGTCCAGCTTCTGCTCTCCACCATGCACCAGGTCCTGCTCATCACCCTGCATCATCTCCCGCTCTTCACCCTGCCGACCGCATGATGGGTTATGGTAGCGCCGCCTCGCTTGGTCCTCCACCGGGCCTTGAGGGTGGATTCAGCATCTACGGAGCAAGCAGGAGCACATCTCGCTTCAGCGATACATATCCTCCGACGTATGAGCGCCAGAGCAGAGTACCTTCCAACCATAGTCGCCCATCAACGACTCGCTCGTCGCGCGCTGACGCGTCCCCATCTATGAACGCCCCACCTCGTGGCCCAGCCCAGCGCCCTTCACGTCCACCAACGAACAGCCACGTCTTCAACATGACATCAAACGCGATCGATCAAGCCAACAAGTTCAAGGGCACGACCAACAAGTCGGACAAGAAGAATGTGGAGCGCTACAGTGCCCACCATATGGGCATCTGGGCTGACCCGAATCAGCACATCGTCGACGTGGTGCACGGCGCTTGTGACCCAAGTCGTGTCAAGAACAATGGAGAGGACCACACCGCTGTGAAGAAGGCTCTCAATGCAGCAAGCAACTTGTTGAGACCATTTGTGCTCCGCGAGCAGCGTCGCTTCCAGCCCACCCCAAATCCTTCTCAGAATGCTGGGTTCACCCAAGTTCGCGTGGGAAACGATGGCTTTCCCATCGAGGAGGATGACGAGGTGCACGTGAAGTCGGAGCACTGAGCGCTTGTTCCCCTGTTTGAGCCCGCTCTTCGAGCCACCGCGGCAAAAGATGGCTGTGAAAATTGCTGTCCAGCGAGACAGAGAGTGCCAGAAAATATGTAGTGTGCACGAATCCCACTTCAACCAAAGATATCGTCCATCACGTCCCCGCCCTCTATTTTCCGCTTCTTTTTCTTTTTCGGCTTCTCACTCCGCGCAGCATTCTTCTCGCTCTGCCACTCGCCATCCCCACGAGACTGGTTTTCAACCTCAATTGCCGTTCGAAACACGACTTCTCCCTTATCCTCTCCTCCAGACTCCCCCAGTATCTCCTCTCTTGTGATCGCCACACCCATCTCCTCCTCTCCAAAGGCCTCAATCGCCATCCTCACTTCCTCATCACCCCTTTCCTCCAACTCCTTCGAGAGCTCGACAATACTACAGACCTCTGCCAGTGTCCCCATCAAAAACAACCCCAGTGCACTAAATCGCTGATCTGCAATGAGCTGCGAAAAAGCCAAATGCCATTTCGCAACCAAAATGTCTCTCCAGAAATCCAGCCTTCCTCGTATGCGGTCAACCAGAACAGGATCTGTGATTTTTTTCTTTGCTTTCGCAGCGTGGGATGTAGGAACGAAGTTTAGAGTTTCCAGATCTCGCAGGAGGGTAGAGAGGTTCTGACGGAAAGTACAGAAGTGTCGGAACCAGATTGAGTGGCGATGTTGGTTTTTGTTGCGATGGTGGAAAAGATGTAAGAGGGAGGAGAGGTGGATTAGGTGGTCGAGGTTGGATGGGGGAATGGTGAAGTTGGTTTCCGACGGGATCGCGGCGGTGGACATTTTAGGATGGTCTGTGGACGAGGCGATTGGTCTTGTGGTATGTAATGGCCGCCGTCGGGGACATGCTATGAACAGAAGTTTCTCCAGGGCTCTGCTCTTGCCGGAGCGTGATTATCTTAGACAAAGACTTGATATCTGATATCTTTTTGGGCTCGTTGATCTCGATCGGCAATTGCGCGTCGGCTTGAAGTTTTGCGCCGGAGGCTGTGGAGGTGTGGCAGGACGACAAGTCTTCGAAAACGTCCTCAATCCATCATTTATAGTATGTTTTCCGTCGATCTCAGTTGGTCCGAAGCAAGCAGAAGCATATTAGAAGGTAGTTGTTGTGTTGCTGACCAAAGGCGGGAAGATGGTTGAAGTGCAGCTGGCGGGAAGCAAAGTGGGGCTGGCATCCCACCACCTTTCATCCTCCAACGACGTTATCGATCTCGTGATGTGCATATCTCGATCGCATATCTCTCCCACTTTCACACAATGACTTGAGCTGCAACACCGCTGCCACGAGCAGCACCACTATCCACCGCCATGGACTCTCGACGACCGCCTGAGTATGCGATCGACCTCACAGCCGACCGATCACACGTCAGGGACATCGTCAAAGGTGCACTCTCACCGTGTCCTCTATGGAATACAACTAACACCTTTGCAGGCCTCCTCCATACCATCTTCTTCCACCGCTACTTCACGCCAATCTACCCCTCCACTCACGAACTCCTCGACCTGACACTCCCCTTCGTCTCCCAACCGGACATCGAAGCCCTCATCGAATCCCGCACCACAACCCTTCTCCGCCACTTGGACACCTCCCCCTCCAGCTCGTCTTCTCGCAACCAACCCACCTTCCTCACCCTGACCCTCCAATTCCTTGAACGCAAACGCCGCCGAACCTGGTTCCTCCAAAAACCCGACGAAGAAACTCCCTGGGAAACATGGAATCTCAACATAACTGTCCTTCCCAACAATTCCCGCTCCAGCGGTCTCTCAAATACTCCGTCAAGTGACTACAGCTACAATCAGACACGACAAATCATGTCTCATGAATTGGAGAAAGCTACATGGCAAGTTCTGGAAATTGCGAATCAGCAGAGGAATCATATTCCGCCGATAACGACGAATGAGAGTAATCCGTTTCCGTATGATTTGAAGATTAAGGTTGCGGGGTCAGGTGGAAAGGGAATGGTATTGTTTGCTGGAGGTGGAGGGAGTGGAGGAGCGGGTGTGGGAGGTGGAGGGTTGGGAGAGAGAGGCGGGCAAGAAGGATGGGGAGGCAAGATGGGGATCTTCTGAGGCGATGAGTGCTCTTGAAGTGCGAAGCAGAGAAAGATTCAAGCGAGTCCGGCCTTCAAGCCACAGAGCTGGAGAACAGGGCACTTGAGAAGCATATTGACATCGGAGTTGAACGGCGTTCACGGGAGCAGAGTATATACGGCCGACTCTAGGGCATGGGAATGGTATGATTGATTTGCACTGCATGGGAAAGAGGAGATACCCACGGAGAAAGGAGGCGGAAGAAGAAGGTCTTTAGCTCGCCGAGAGCAGTTGGATCGATACCCCAAATGACGATATTTGAACTTTTCGAAACGCGCACGTTGTGGGATATCTCTGTTGCCTTTAACACTACTCACACGTCACCTTAAGACACGCGTCTCAGCTGCTCAGCGACTCTAGCCGATGTCGCACCGCCATGAGCAATAACTCGTTGAAATGAGCTGTGCCTTTTCTCTCACTACTGATCGAGCTCCCCAAGAGTACAGCGGTCCTACGCGCTATAGCTTGGGACAGTTCCTCGACAAGCAGCGTAAAAGTGCTTGACAGTCTCCCGCGTCCTCCTCGTGTCACCTCTAGCGGCCGCGAGTTGAGCCACGAACCTACTCCTGTCAGAGTCCGAAACGCTCTCACTGACAGCCGGCAATGCAGCGCGATTCGCAAGTGCCGTCTCAATCCACTGCTTTGAGCGCGGTTGCGTAGTAATCAGAGCTTTGAGAGGCTCACACAGCTGTTCGAGCTCGGACCGCTGTCCTCTGCCACTGATTTGGTTCATGATAGCTTGAGCGAGCATCGGTCCGTACGCAGCCACAACTTGTCCAAGTCTTCTGCGAACAACCTCGTCAGTCGGTTGATCCTCAGGCTTGATCAAACGTGCCCAGAAATTGCACGCAGCTCGCTTCGGCATCAGGTCGTTGCCGTCGAGCGCTTTGAGGGAGAAGTCCAGGATCGGAGCGACCACGTCGCCACTTCCAGAGGTGTCCATGAGGATGTTCGTGTAGCGTCCGACCAGCCTGTTGAAAACGTCGATGCAGCTTTGTGCAACGCCAGGATCCCGGTTTGGCTCGCCCAGTAGCTGCACAAACGATATTACCTTTCGGTAGATCCTGTTGATCTCCTCATCGATCCGAGGATGATTGCTGCGGGAGTACTGCTGAACCAATGTGCATATCATGGCCAGAACCGATTCCAGATTGGGCGTGGCAGGCGTGCACTGTTCGAGGAAGGCGATGTTGTAGCTGGGTGGAAAGACGAAAGGACCAGGCTCGGTTTCGACGAAGCCACTCTTCAGCACTTTGCACACGCCCTCGACCACTTCACTGTTTTGAGGTAGAATTTGAAGCACATTTTGGCAAATGCTCAGAATGCGTTGCTGAATCGTTTGACCTACGCGAAGTCAGTGTAAGCTGTAGCCGCACTCATATATGACAGACTCACCTTCCGCTGTCTGCCAGTACGTTTGCTTGTTCGCTGGCGCCGCATCATCGTCGTATAAATCAATCGGCGAATCGTCCTCTGTCTGCATGTTCTTACCAACGGCGGCCAGGCAATCAATTGCGGACACGCATAGCTCCTCAGTCGTCTCGGTATTCGGTGCTCCGCGCGCATTCGCAACCATGCCATCGATGATGTCGAACAAGGCTGACAATGGTCCTGCTTTGGCACTTTCTGGCTTGACCGCCTGCACTATCGCGGCAATAGCGCCAATGACTTTTTCGTTGGTGTACGGCTCGCTCGTTTCTCCCTGTGCGAAGTTGTTGTACTGAGCCAGGAAACCATCCAATTCGCCCGTGAGACTGCTTCGACACGTCGAGCACAGCTCAGCAATCGATTTTGCAGCACTCAGATACAGGCTAGGATTCTCCAGCGAAGCGAATAGGAAGCGTAGTGTATCCGGAAGGAACTCCGCATGGCGCTCAATGTACGCGCCATACGAACCAAGTGTGTCAACTGCAGTCCGCCGTGCTTGCGTGGGCATACCCTGACTGAAGTCACCTACAACGCGATACAGAGGCGAGCGGAAGACTGGTGTCAATATGCTCTCCGCGTCTGAATCCTCAAGCACATTTTCCGCGAGGTTATTAACGCAGAACAACGCGGCTTCCAGCTCCTGCCATTGTTGTTGCTCCAGTGCACTCAAGATGATGGTGACTAGTGATTGAAGCATTTCCGCACCGAGGAAGACGTAAACTGAAAGCATGAGATCTGAAGCATCCATCCGGAACTCTTTGAACCCTTCCGATTCGGCATCGCTCCAGTCTTTGGCGGTCTCAGCATCGGGGGTTCGCATCTTTTGCCAGAGCAACTTGATAAGTGTCATACATGTCGCCCGCGCAGAGGCAACCCAAATCATGGGTGTCTTGATGCTCGGATTTGAGTACGTTACCTCATTCACGTACTCAATGTAGGTATTCCAGAATTCGATGCTGTGCAGCGAGGCTTCGTCGTCGTCTCCTGGGTAGCCAGGAGCTTCGAGAATCGCTGTGATCATTGAGAGAGGCACTCTTGACGCCATCTCGTTTTCAGGTTGCTCCACAATTTGTTGGATGTTCGCGATGCCATATGCTATAACTAGCTGAGCAATGGAGATGACTTCAGGCTCTTGATCTTGGAGGGCCTGAACCAGACGTGGACGAATGTGAGTAACGATGATGTTGGCCAAGATTTCCATGTACTGCGGCTGGAAGAACGTTGTGTAGCTCTCCAGTACATCGCGAAAGACTTCCATTGCATCATGTTCGAGTTCCGGCTCGATCAGAAGTTTAGCAAGACTTGGTATTAATCGGCGAAGGTATTCCAGGGCTTCGGGTTTCGCCGGCCACATGGGCTGAGCGTAGTTCACCCAGTTTAGGAAGCAAGAAAGGCAGTCCGCCCGTATCCGTTGAGGATAAGGCGCTGGCGGCCTGCTCATAGCATGCTCGATGATCTTGCTCACGTCCTGCACGATGTTTTCCATTTGTGTGTGCACCTCTTCCTCAGATGCGTTAGTACTATCCATTTTGGCGCCATCGGTCGCCAACTGTCCAGCGAGCCAGAGCAGGGTCACCATTTGTGATTCGGCCAGGACAGGTAAGTACTGACTGATCGCATCGTGCGAGGCAGAAAGCTGGGCCTGTCAAAAGTCAGCACACTCCACTCAGCGATGCTCTCCGCGTCACACACTGTATCGACGAAGTCGCCTTGTGCCATTGATGCCGCAAGATGCAGCAATGGCCGAGGCCATTGCACCGAGGTCCGCAAGAAGTACGTTCCTAGAGCACCACATAGTTTCTTCCTCACCATGTGACCCTCTCCAGCAAGATCGAGCTTGACCTATAACAAGAACATTGCATCAGCCTCAAGTTCGTTCACAAGCTCTCACCTCACCATGACTGATCGAACAGGAAAGACACACAGTCCAAGAGATCAGCCGTGCAAGAACACTCTGCGCCGTAGCAGCGTCTAATCTGGCCCTAGAAAGAAGAAGAGAACGTATGAGCAAAAGAACATTTCCCACTAACCAAAACAACACCTCATCTCAGGGTCGAGGGAAAGACTGACCCATCATTGTTGAGTTTGACCTGGAACGTCAAGGCTGCAAAGAACCGGACATTCTGGTCTTGCGAAGCGAGCAGAGCGTCTGCAAGTTGCCAGCCCTCATTGGAGTGCTGAAGGAGCTTGAGTTGGTCGTCGATTTGTGCGATGAGTTTCGGAGTGCCTGGTTGATAGAAACGTTTGACGAGCTGTGCAGAGAAGGCAATTTATCAGCGGGTATTCAAATCGACAAGCACGAGGCTCATCACATCACAGCTCAAGCGAAGAACACTCACCTGCTCAACCTCCTCCATACTCTTCGGAGCCACGACCGCAGCGTTGGCGTCCATACTAGCGATTGAGTTTCGCGATTTGCGGCATGTCTCGCCCAGGGCACGGCCAAAGTGGCGCGGTGGGGGAACTTCAAATGAGTCGGAATCCTCGATCGCAGCGCCGTAGGAACCCACGCAGCGCAGCAAGTTTCCGTGTGACGGTGATCCGAGGAAGAGATTGAGAAGTCGCTAGCCGTCGCGGAGTGAGAATCCGTGCGAATCACGGAAGAGAGAAGTTGTTTGTCTTTGAGAAAGCCGCTCGGATGACTGCAGAAAGCTCCAGGCAAGCCCGCGAGAATCGACGTTCGGAAGCGGCCGCCGAAGAGCCGATCAGGCAGAATCACGACCGCACGTGGGTGCACAATTGAACAGACCTTTCAGTTGAATCGATCTAAGGCCTGGGCTCGATTCAACATCAAAAGCGTCTTGCAGGCTCTCGAAGATAGGACTGTAACACGAAAGTGGCACATGTGAGAAATATGAGAGAGTGACAAAGAGTTGGTCTTCTATCTACTTCCGATTCCACCGAGCAACTACTCTCAAGCAGTCCTCATTCCACTCTGACATACGAGAGAGCTCAAGCGAGTGGGTGTCCTGTGACTCGTGCTTCAATCAACTCATCAGCGAGCGTGTCCAGTTTCTCGTCCTCCAAAGCGCCGCATGCGTGCAGATGTGCAGCGCGAACCCTCCACCAAGATGACATTGCCAGTCATTCAAAATGTGACCGAATATCCCACCCCCAGAGAATGGCTCACAAAGCCACAATGCCGCAAACAATGACAAGTCGCCAAAAACTCCTCGCTATGCTCTGTAATAGATGAAAACGCCTGAACACAAGACCCAATGTGCCCAAAGATGGTATCAAAAGATCTTGAGCATACGTCGTAATTCCGCCGACTCCGCGCTCATGTCTCGTAATTCATTACCGCGTGGTGCGCTGCTGTTGGTATTGGCAGCTTGCTCCGGAACGCCGTGCTGTGCATTCACAGGTTGAGTAGAAGAACCGATGGTGGTACCGCGAAAAGCAGCAGGATGATTGTTGAAAGGAAGTTGAGGCATCTCCACCGGCCCCGCGGTGCGTGCCGTGTGGTTGAGGTAATTACGTGCGAAAGTGTTAGGACTGTATGGATCGCCGAGACCCACCGCCGAATCTGCATTAGATGAGGTATCGCTAGCCATTTCCTGACGCAGAGAGGAAGGGCGCTGGGGTGTGTCATTTCGTGACGCCTTGAACAAAGGTGATAGGTTTCTGTTGCCGTAGTGCAAAGAGTAGTTGTCTTGTTGCTGCTGATCGTAATGCGGCTGAGGGGTCGAAGGACCAGAACTGGATCGAGATTGTGAGAAGTGGCCAGGTTGGTTGAAGGGAGATGGGGAGTGGAAGTTGTTGTTAGGGGTGTTCGATCCGGACGGTGTTCGTGACTGGGAACTGGGCTGATTGGAGGGTCTGATGGCGGCCGAGAATAGCATGTCCTTCAGATTCTGCGTCTTGGCCTGCCTCTCCTG
>JAASLG010000521.1:0-24342 GCA_013365235.1 Cercospora sesami | reverse complement strand
TATTCTTGTAGTACGCCAGCGGCTTCTCTATGGACTCTGACACCGACTTGAAGGCCGCGAAGTGGATGACCCCCGTGATCTTGGATTGGCAGGCCTCGTACATATTGAACACATGCTTCATCGCGGACGTCCGGTAATCAAGCTTGTGGAATCGAAGCGTCGGATTGACCAGGCCCCGTTGGTGACAGTAGTCCTTGGCAAGGAGTTTTATCCGGTCCAGGACATTGATGTACGAATTCGAGAGGTCGTCTACCACGATCACATTGTAGCCTTCTTGAAGGAGCTCGAGGGTGGTATGCGATCCAATGTACCCGAGTCCGCCAACCACCATAACATACTGCTTATTGTCGTGGGCTGGAAGTTGCTCCTGGACCGGCTCAACTGCTTGGAGGACCTGCGGCGAAAAATAGTCGAAGCTCTCAGCAAGAGCGAATCCTGGAGTGTTGGGCCTTGATGAGAACACTGTGGAGTGTCCGCCGCTATCCAAGCTGTCCAGTGACAGCAAGGATGAACTGGAAGAGACTGATCGTAATGTGGCTGGCATGATATTGTTTCTGTCTGGTCAACGTTTATGTTCCGTCCTCAGCGATTTGGAAATGAGTTCTTCGTTGATCTAACGTCCGCTCGAGAGGGAACGTAGAAGACTACACTACTTAACAACAGTCTCTCCTGTGGCAAATCGCCAAAAGGCCGGACATCCAGGGCCAGACATCAGCGCTGGACGATCTCCGCTGCTTCGACATTTCCAATTCAATCGTAGGGTCCGAGAGGCTGTGCCGATTGAGTGGATGAGGGTCTCGATTCTGGATCAGCTCGGTGCCTGTCCACTCCCGCTGGATAACGGCATCTGAAGGTCCACGGCGGACGAAGCGTCTTTGTGGTTCTTCTTCCGCACTTGTGTGTATCCGAAGACGTGCAGTAGCTCCCATCAACTGTCTTAGCCGCAAAGGCACTCGCATCCGGAACATTGAGGCTCTGTTCTTTGCCGGAGAAGCAAAATCTGGATGCACCAGCCATTTACCGTCATCAACGAATGAACTTTCGTCAGTCACTTCGTCGAGCTGGCTCCGTTTGCGCGTAGATGGAATCGAGACCGCTCGACAGAAAGCAACGAATGTCAATCTGTCGACATTGTTGTAGCCCGCAATCTTCATTCGCTGAACAATAATCTGGATTCCAAACAAGCGAGCTTTTCTGAGTCTTTGGCATCGTTATCCAAGAATCATACGCTGCTCTGTTCACTCGCCAGATACCAGAGCGAGCTGGCCACCCGCGCCACGATAGACTCAACGCCAGCTTCGCCTCATCCCCTTTTTGCAACAAAGCTGAAGCTAGAAATGCTCCTGTGGCTAGTGCTTATGAGCTTGGGCAATACCGACACCGAACGGTAGTCCGGCGCATGGGCCAATGGAAGATGGAAGACTAAAGCTGTGAGATCTCGAGCGTCGCCTCATCATGGTCCGGCTTGCAGATTCAAGCCTTCTGAGCTTTGCAATGGCCACTTTCACTTGCTTTTGCCCCACGCAAGGCTTTACAAGCACGCGTGAGATGCATTATCGCTCCCGAGTACTGTAGCAGATCCTCGAACATTTTCCTCTGCATGTTTTGGGCGCGCATAGTATGGCTGTAGATGTCTTTGAAAGCTATTCAGCTTATGGCCCCGACTTCGAAGTCTTCTATCTATAGGTGTCAGCATACACTTTGGATCGCCAAATCGCGTCACGGTTGATCTCGAGTTCCCTGCGATCTCACAACTAGCTGGATGACGCAGTTCTTTCGACTGTGTCGGTGCGAACAATGAGACCGGCGAAGAAGCTCGATTCAGTTGAGCTCGACCCGTAAAGGGAAGAGCATTTACAGTTGATTATTGGGCTTGCCCAAAAGGGAGAGACAACTCCTGGTACACGAAAACCAACAACACAGACCCGCAGAGGCGAGACTCTCTCATATGAAGTGAACCGTCCTGGAATCCACTGCTTGAGTCGTACGAGTACGAGCTGCGATGTTCAAAATTCCGCTCTGAGCCGAGTGGTCCACGATTGTTGGTAAAGCTTGAAGCAACCACTCCCATATCGATCAAAAGTCAATTGTTGGCCTCAGGTATTGGATCTCGCCCTCGGACACGAGCCTGGCACTTCTAGCCTGATCCACTGGACTATCGAGATCCCCACCGCTACCAACATGTGAGCCAAATGCATGCAGCTGAAGAACGCGCAGCTGATTGTCAGCACTTCTGGGAGTGGATGAGCCCCGCGCACACTTTATTGAGTCTGCCACGAAGGGGTTTCCTCGATGCCCATTGTCACTATTCTTGGCTTTGCCTTTCAACTTTTTGTCAACACTCCTGCGAGCAGGTCCGAGGGATCCCGAGAGTCCTGTCTCCGCGCCACAGATTCCTCAGTCATGAGGCCGTCAGAGGCCGAGAAGGAGGGATTTTTTCCCTCGCAGCTTCCCGCCACGCTGCCAGGGCATCAATCCCTCGCTGCAGAATATACGCACTGCTACGAAGACGCTGGGTAAACCACACCGCGAGCGTTTCTCGTAGGAGTTCGCTATCCTGTCATTGCCATTATGCTGATCAATCGGCTGGTACACCTCGCCATTCTTCTGGCAGGCCTGGCTGAAGGACAGAGGACCACGACGACTAGAAGAGCGACGACCGTCAGGACTACATCCACCTCGACTACCCTCACAGTATCGAACACTCGATATGGTTGTGGATGCGTCTCTCCGACAAATTCTCTTCGTTCAACATCACGAAGCGGAATCATCACTATAACTACAGCTCTTCAGCCTACCGCAACATTCGCTTGTAACTGCCGGTCGACCGGTCTGGTGTCGACTATCAGATCAAGCACTACCAGGACCTCCAGCACAAGGTAAGCTCTCAACACTCTCTCTACAGCCAGCCTCAGCCAATGAACCTCAGATGGGCTGACGCGAAGCAGGGTCTCTAGCACCGGGTCTGTGACAACTAGCTCAAGGTCATCTACATCCTCCAGCGCTCCGTCTTCGACGCCTTCGCAGGATACCACTGTTGGCGGCCAGAGCGTCAAGAATACTATCTTAGTTCTAGCTCGCAATTCCATTGATGCTGAGCTCGCGTACTCCGGGTTTCAAGGCTATGGAATCCCTTATGAGGTTCTCCTAGTCCCTCAATCTGGCGTATCACTACCGCCGCTCAACTCTTCCGCAACCGAAGGCAATTATGGAGGCTTCATCATCGTCAGCGAGCTGTCATACCAGAACTCGGCTGGAAACTGGGTAAGCGGTCTGACAGATGCACAATCCACGGCCATCTACAATTATCAGAAAGCATTCGGCGTTCGTATGACAAGGCTGGACACATATCCTTGGTCAGCTTTCGGTGCCGTATCACTTGGCACCAGCGGGGGCTGCTGCGACTACAACGTCGAGCAACAAATCAGTTTCACCAACACCAGCGGCTTCCCTACTGCCAATGTCAAGACTGATGCGGGTATGAGTACCAAAGCTATCTGGCACTACCCGGCACAGATCACGGACCCGAAAACAACCTGGGAAGTCGCAAGCTTCGGCCCTTCATCTGATGGGAAGTTTACCAGCAAGAGCACTGCTGCGGTTATCAACGACTTCGACGGCCGACAGCAAATGGTCTTCTTCACCGGCTGGGCCTCAGAATGGTCTGCAACTTCCACCTACCTCCAACATGCCTACATTCACTGGATGACTCGTGGCCTCTTCGTCGGCGCTCGCAAGATCTACCTCTCTGGACAGATTGATGATGTCCACTTGCGAACGCAGACGTATACGCCACTGAACAACTACTATCGTAGCGATCCTCAGGATTACAAGATGCATGCTGAATGGCAAGACGACCTCAACTCTCGACTGCCAGCTGGGTCAAATTTCTTCCTTGAGCTCGGCCACAATGGTAATGGAGACATTATTGCTGCCACAAATGGAACCAATAACGGTGCTGTCTGCAAACCAAACACTGCCATATACTACATCCCGAATGATAGCACGGCGCTTGAGTACCAGAAACCACTGGGCACTGGTAAGTCGGTATGGCCGGCAACACCCACAAATTACACGTGGATCGTGGCATGTGCATCGAAGGACGCCCTCGCAGAATGGTTTATGGATCCCCTCAATCGAGACCATTTCGCACATGTTTCTCACACCTTCACCCACCTCCACCAGAACAACGCCACTTATGATGACATCTACAAAGAGATCCTCTTCAACAAAGTCTGGATGGAGCAGCTTGGTATCTCCAAAGCAGAGAACTACTCTCCTGGAGGCCTCATCCCACCCGCCATCACCGGTCTACACAACGGCGATGCGATGCGAGCGTGGGCAGACAATGGTATTAGATCTGCCGTGGGCGATAACTCCCGTCCGGTCCTGCGCAACACAAAGTCTGACATGCTGCCACTCATTTCCACGACAGCCAACAACGGCTTCGAGGGAATGGTAATTCTACCTCGCTGGCCTACAAAGATCTACTACGATTGCGATACCCCAGACTGCACTACTAAGGAATGGACTGATCTTTTTGGTGGAACCGGCTCATTCACCGATCTGATGGAGTCAGAAAAGAGCACCACGACTCGCTATCTCATGGGCCTTCATCATGATGTGTACATGTTCCACCAAGCTAACATGCGCGTCCACGACCTGCCTGTCGCAACTGTAGGCTCTCAAACACGGCAAATGTCTCTCGTCCAAATCTGGGTCGAGACAGTCACACAGGAAATGGCGCGTCTGACAAACTGGCCGATCGTCACATTGAAGCACGATGACATTGCTCAAAGGTTCCTTCAGAGGATGGCAAGAGAGCAATGCGAGCCCAACCTGGTGTATCGCTACAATCAGGATGGATCACGCATCACGGGTGTGACTGTCTCTGCGAAGGGAAATTCCTGCTCGGCACCCATTCCTGTTACATTCCCGGGTGCAGCAAGTGGCGGAAGTGCCACTGATGATAAGCTGGGCTCGGAGCCTTTGATCAAGTGGGTTACCTTGAGTGGCAGCACGCAGACTTACACTCTCGCTACACCGGTTCCCGTGAGGGCATAAAAGTGTTACTGCATCTTTTGCATACGTATCGAGCGCGGCGTTATTGGGTCAAGATAGAAGAACGTACATAGAATCGAAATCTTCAGCTCTTGCTATAAGTATTGTGCCAGCGATGGACCGTCTCCTCTTTAGTCGGCCAGTCGTACTTCGTCAAATGCCTCTGAGTTGTTCCAACTTCAATATGTTCATATCGTTGGCTCGCCACATACTTGCGATGAGTGGATCTTGAAGAAAGCAGCAAAGTAGAGATAACAAATTCTAGCATTCATTAGAGACTGCTTATAAGGGTCAAGAAATATATAATGATTGACACGAAGCTAGCCACAATGCTACTGCTTCTCCACTTCTCTTCGACTCCACCTCCGCCTGGGCATGATAGCCACTACATGTACACATTACTATCTGTTGCGTTCTGGGATCATAGTCTAGATCTCGTTGCAGATGACACCTTGACCAGCCTGGAGAAGAACGTTAGCTTGCAAATTGCAGAGAGGGAAAATCATATGAGACTTACAAGTGGGATCAGACAGCAAGCGGCAGTTGTGCCTGTAGCGGCGCATTGTCCGACAAAGTTCTTCTGGGAGGTGATGGTGTTGGGGACTTTTCGAGTGTCAGTGATGCAAGCTTGTATCAGTTAATGCAATGTGAGGACTTACCATTGCCACAGCTCAGGCCAGCCAAACCGAGAACGTTGGTCGCGCAGCATTGAGCGAAGTAGCCGCTTGGGCAGACCATTGCTTGGCCGCCTCCATAGCCACCATTGTTGCCACCATTGTTGCCGCCATTGTTGCCGCCGTTGTTGCCGCCGTTGTTGCCGCCGTTGTTGCCTCCATTCTCGCCACCATTCTCGCCGCCATTCTCACCGCCGTTCTCACCGCCGTTCTCGCCACCATTCTCGCCGCCATTGTTTCCGCCGTTGTTGCCGCCATTGTTGCCGCCATTGTTGCCGCCATTGTTGCCGCCATTGTTGCCTCCGTTGTTGCCGCCACCGTAGCCGCCACCGTAGCCTCCCTTCGAGGAGCCACCACCCAGGCTACCAAGGGACAAGAGACCGCCTTGGCGAGTCTCAAGGGCCATTGGGCTGGCGACTGCAACAGCAGCAAGGGCGATGAGAGAGAACTTCATTTTGTCGTTGGTGTATTTGTTGTGAAGGAATGTATAGGTTGAATGAAGAGAAGTGCTTTTGGAGAAAGAAGTAAACTGTTGGTTGCTGGAACTGCTGAGTGATGATGGACGATTCTGAGGCCATGGTGTCTGCTATTATATGTTTCTCTCAAGGCGCCTTCTTCCTCGATGGGAGCACTCGCCTCCGAGCATCCGGTCTGCCTGTGATATTACTAGTCAGTTCCGTCGTTGTATCCGAGAAGCATATGTGCCTTTACGAGGTACGAATGTGGACTTGGTTGTTGCCGTGCGGTGTACTTTGGGCGCAGTTATGCTTCTTGTGATGAAACGGGATAGTGCTCGTGACAATGCATGATCGCCATGACTTGGCTCATAAGGCAGCATTAGGCGCACTTCTAACCGGATTTGGACATGCGGGCACAATTTGGCCCGTATTCGCAACGTTCGAGGCCACTCCAGCGATTGTAAGAAGACATCTTTCTCATAGATTATCATGTCGTCCGCGGCCTGGGAAGATATCTATCGCAATTGCAGTAGGATCATACGCCCCGTAGACGGATCAATGCTGCTCAAGATTGGAGCCGGAACTGTCCGGCTTTCTCAACTGTCGCTAACGTGTGACAGTCGTGACATATGCGTCTGCCAATGTGAAGAATGAGGGCTTGCGTGAGACGTTCAGGCGAGAGTCTGGCGCGTGGCAAATACGTCAGATGCACCCAGCAATTTCCGCGCGCGTGTGCCTGAACGCAAGGGCGTTGTTGATAGAAGGAATACGCTGCCGTAGTATGACAGGCCTGCTGACTCATTGCCGCAACCCGCTCTCCTGCAGCCGCAAAAGAATCAATCGACTCCGCAAGCTTTTGCAGCAATTCCGGATGAGAGTTGCAATGTGACGCGACTATTGCTTCGCTGCCCGGTGGCCAAAGGCAAGCGGAATATTGCAGTATTTGGTGGCGTCTGGTGCGTTGCTTTCAGGCAGCACTGAGGCTCTTCAGGACCTGCGCATTGAGAGAGATCGAATGAACTCCTGCCTCTCGCAGTTCAGTGCGAGTCTTGGACAGGCTCGTCTCGTCTTGCATCACAGCTTTTGTGCCTTCCTCAATGACAAAGACTTCATACCCATGCTCAACCGCATCGATTGCTGTAGACTTGACGCAAAAATCATGGGCCAGACCAACCACGAACACGTGGGTGGTGCCTGCATTCTTCAACGTGGCATCGAGGTTGCTCATACTGACCCTCGGACTTCGAAATGGAGGACCAAACCCAGAGTAGGATTCTACGCGCGGATCTTCACCTTTGCTGATGACATCCGACAGCTTGTGCTTGTGCAATTCTGGGATGAATTCCGCGCCGGATGTGCCTTGAACGCAATGATCCGGCCAGAGCAGCCTGTAATAACGTCAGCGTTCAGAGGAGGCGCTACTGTGCTGTAGACTTGTAGCATCTGACTCACGTAGTTTGCGATTCCGACGTATTCTCCGGGCTGGTAATGGTATGTGACGACGTGAACGGCTGAGTGCCTGGGTGATTTGATGCAAAGGAAATGTGCTCCTGAGGATGATAGTCCTTCGTGCCCACCTTGATCACGAATCCAGGCCAATCTAGCAGATCATTGACGACAGACGCGACTTCTCTGCCCCCCTTGACTGCAAGTGAGCCGTTTGGCTCGCAGAAGTCCTCTTGCATGTCCACCACAATCAGCGCTGCCTTGAAAGGGGCCATACTTTCACGCTTCGAGAACGGCTGGCGGCGGTGATGGCCTCTCCGATCACAACAACCCGGTCGAGCGCGAGTCAGCAAAGCCGTTGCCGTGAGTTTGACGCGGCGCTCAGCAGGATGGCGGCTATGGCCTTAATCTTGCCCCGTTTCACTCAAATTGATGTGCAGAAAGTGACAGCAACCTCGTTGTCTTCAAAGAGCCCACTGATCGTACGTGTGGAATTCGAGAGGTCGAGTGTTGTAGTGCCTTGATGTCGATGTGGTGCGACAGTGGACGGGTTGTCCGAGGTCGCGTGGAAACGGAAACGCAATGGAGCGGGAGCGCGGGAATGGCTCCGGACCGGCTCTTGGCATTCACTTCGTTGCTGCTGCTCTGTCCTCCTTATCACCTGTTGGCTCATCTTCATATTTGAAGTCATCACTTTATGACCACTTCTCACTCTCCGGAAGTTCCGCACATTTTTGTGCAGACGAGGTGAAACACTAGGCTGCGCGCTTCTGCGAGCGCTGTCTGTGACCGCACGCGATCAGCACCCAGTGCGCGATGTCGTTCTTAGGGCCATTAGTCGGATGACAGTAATAGGTCACATCCCTTAGGAAGAGGGGTCATGTCCTGTGCAGAAGAGACTCTGGTCTCGATACTGGACTTTTTGGCTCGTATCGGAGGAGGATGATTGCATGCTGAAAAGTCGTACGAAATCTTCAGGGCCAGCTCAGCATCTCAGGCCGCTATAGCCGTCGAGTTCTGGAGAAAAATCATGTTCAGAGGCCGGGAAAGTTCGAATATTGGAGGGAACTTGATATCCGCCGTGATTATGCGCTTCACATGCCACAAGACTTCAAATAGCACTCGTTTTCAACAAGGGCACTTCATCGGGCATTGACGACTGGCTGCTTGGCGTACAACTCTCTCGAACTAGCAGAGGCAATACGTGGATCTGGAATGTTGATCAGCAATACCCTCCTTACCTCTGGAAAGGTTCACTATGGTTTGAGCTCGATGCATCGACACTACGTGGCTCAGGAGTGAAGCATGCCGAAAGAAGGAGAGAGCCGTTCGAGGCACGTGGGAGCAAAACACGCAGAATTTCATTTCAGGCCCGAAGGCGCTCTGCGATAAGCTCAATGGTCTATGGCATAAATGTCAGTCATTTGATGGCATGGTCCAGAGCGAGGGAACCAGAGCTACTCACAGAAGCGATGGTATTTATGCCTACCATTTGCTCAGCCCACCATGGCCTGCGGCCGCCACCTCGTCGCTGAGGCACTCGTACCGAGTGTGCGTCCACTCGGTCTGGCAGCGGTCGCAGGCCTCGTGGCCCAGTGCTGGCTGGCGCTGCGGCAGGTATTAGCTGGGTTTTATGCTTGAGATTTCGCGGAGATCACATGCCTCGGCGATCTGCTTGTTGCAGTAGCTTGTGCTACCTGCTTCTTGTGCTTTGGTGCACATGGGTGCGTTGGTGGGACTTGGGTGAATGGAGTCAGTGTCTGTTCAGCATATGATCTGCTTCGAGGTGAATGTCTTACTAGGTGGTGTAGATCATGTCGTCACCTTCTTCCTTGCACTCGACGAGTATGATGGTGTGGCACATCTACACATATGGTCAGTTCACATTCGCGAAATCCACAGCTTCAGGCGGAGTTCGAGGAGTGAAAGCAAGGAAGCGCCGGATTGCTCAGACAAAGGAATGGTATCGTGGCCGAGTCTCGAAGGCCGCTTGCTGAATCGCTCTGTTTGACGACCAACAGGAGCAGCATTCGCAGGGAGACATTGTATAGCTTGGACAGTGTGCCATTCGCCAGAGAACCCCATTCCTCTTTCGGACAATGCTGTGTGGGCTTGCACCAGCTCGACCCAATGTCTCAACAGGGACGAAGGGGATATGTTCTTGCTTGTGAGGGTGGGTGCTGCTTCGCAATGGCGAACCAGCGATTCGAGCGACTTACGTTGATGGCGGTTGGCACTATCGAACCGTGTTAGTCAGTAACATGGCCACGGCAACTTGATGTAAAGCCCACAACACCGCTTCACGCAGGCAGGGGTTTGGTCGACTTACAGGAGCGGAGGTGGTGATGTGTGAGGTCTTTCAAGGCAGAAAAATCAGCAATCGCTCGCGAACGCCCCAGTTGCCCGGCCTGACTAGTCGGTTGACCAATTGCCTGGCTTCTGGATAGGGGACAAGGAGATGGCTTACAAGTCTTTCAGTGATGTGGTGAGGAAGTTCTGCCACGGGCGGTGCGGAGTTGGTGTCGATGTGTCGGGCTGGCAGTTGTGGTGTGATCGTTCGCTGAGGCGCAGAGAAGAAGAGCAAGAAGAGCACGACCAAATTTCACTAAGGCACCAGCAATGGGACCCTTATTGAGAATTAGCAGCGCCAGTGGGTGACGACAGCGACGTGCTTAGCTGCATAAGACCGTTTGTCAAGTTGCTGAAGGTCGAGCTGCGCGCCTCATCGACACTCAGCAGTCGATTTATGCGTAGTCACAACTAGCCGCAGATATCTCCAACTCACTACCAACAAGCTCTTCGCACAATCTCGATTCTACGCACCATAATCGAGGCGGGCCTCCTGGAGACAAGTGTGAAATACTCAGCAGACGCGATCGAATTCCAGCAGCTTCACTGACCGTCGAGCAACGAACACAAACCTGTTCACGCCAGTAGCTTCCCCTTGAGGCTCCGCTCTCATTACTTCGCCCGAGTGTTTATCATCGCCGCACCATCAGACCACCATGCCTCCTTCTCAGAAACTACCCAAACTCAAGGTTCTCCACGTGAGACCACCGAAGAACAGCACCGATAGCACAAACGCGGAAGAACCAACGGCGAACGCGCCTCATGATGGAGCTGTTCAAGCACCACAGTCCAATTCGAGGCGAACACTCACCGCGACTTTTGCCCACGCTCCAAAAGTACCGTCGAAGCTGAGGAGAGAGTGGACCTTCCCTGGAACGCCAGAGCGGACACCCGATCGAGTCGAATCAACCCCGTCACCCAATGAGACCCTCCAAGACAAACCAACCAATCATGCCCAGTGCGCGCAACGCTTGATCGATGCCCTCAAAGCCACAGCAACAGAGAACAGCATACCAGCGGACGGTGGAGCAGGATTTCAGGGCCGGATCGAGGATATTCTCATGGCAACCACGGCCAGGCTCGCAGGAGAAGAGAGCGACGATTTTTGGCTTGCTATGAGCATGGAAGATGGATACAGCAAAAACAGGGAAGCTCATGGCGAGATGTGGTTGCTCCTAGTTCAGTAAGTCCTACAAAACGATTGTCGATTGATCGATCGTGATTCGAGGTTTTGCTGACAAGCGACAAAGATGCCTCAATCGGCAGGCAACCGAGCAACGAGAGCAAAGACTGTGCCGCTTGGTAGAGGCATTCATCGAGGAATGCGTTCGTATCGATAGTGAAGAGTGAGGTATTGCGAGGCGGATGAGACTGGAAGCATCACCAGCGAGTAGGGCGTGCTACAAGGAACTCATAGTCAAACAGACACTGTTGCATGATGTTTGCAACTGCTCGTATGCAACAGTTCGCCTTAATCACTACAGCTCTCGTTCTTGCATGTGTCTTAATCGACGTGAGTTCGACCTCCGAACCTAGGAGATAAGTTCCATGTGGCATATCGCCCTCCTAAATCAGTGACCCGTCATTGACCCTCATCTTTCTTAAGTCAAACTCTCAATCTCATTGATGTTGCCTTGTTGCTTGCTCAAGCAATTGAAATGTGAGTCAGCGCTTGCATCGTCGCCGCTTCGATTTCCAACGAGCGATGGGTCAGCTTCGCCTAACAGCAAACGAGTCCTTCGAGTTGCTTCTCTTCCTTCCATCATCTGCCTAACCATCACTCGAAGTGCAGACAAAGCCAATCAGACTCGACAACCTCCGACAATGGCTTCTCCCATCTGCCAGAACTGCGCTGATGAAGGGCTCATGTGCATTGCCAGAACACCAGACTGCTGGCAGTGCATGGCGCGCGAAAGACAGGTAAGTGAAGTTGCTGGTCGCCATCCTTCTCCTTTGTGCCTCATCGATCTGGCAAGGCTATGCTCATCAGGTTGGCAACCAGAACCAACCAATCGAGCACTGCTGTCCGAGAAGTGGTCCTGATCTGCTACTGATTGCCTCCAGTGTACATGGCCTCTGCCGGCAACACATCAACAACAAAACACTGCGCCGACCAGCGTTTCGCCGTCTGCAGCACAAAGACAACAACGAATTACTGCCACGATCACCGTGCCAGTGCCCCTGGCACCAGGACAACAACAGAATACTGCGCCGACCGGCATGCCATCATCCCCAGCACCTGCACAACAAGAGAACACTGCGTTTGATAGCGTGCCATCATCCTCGTTCATACCCTACGTACCAGAGGCTTTCGGCGGCCCACTGCGTCCTCTGCCAAATCCAGGTCCAATTGCGACTTGGTATGATGCTCCAATACCTGAAGCTCCATTTCCAGCCCCAAATTCTTCTCCGGGACAAGCTCCGGGGCCATGGGACTTGGTGGCCAACGCCAGAACCCACGAGCTCCTTGGGCGCAACGAGAGCCAAGTTAGAGTGCTTCTCTCCTGGCTTCTGGATATGGCCAAGCAACCAGGGCCACCATTCACCCTCGTCCAGCTTCTTGAATGCGCGAGAGACTGGTGCATCCAGAATCGAGACGAGTATCACGACATATTCGTGAGAATGCTCTACCGGAACAGCCTGCCAAATAATCGAAGATTCTCGTCCGAGGCCGCGCTGTTCGATTTGTTGCCAATGTATGTTCGGATCTGGAGCGACTTATGTGTTCCGGGATCGCTGACTTGGTCTCTAGATACCTGAAGGGCAATCTCAAACGCGAGGTGTTCGACGAGATGGTGGAGCTATTTGAAGATTTTCTGAGAAATCAGCAGCATTTGGACAGGAATGGGGAGAGCTGAGAGAATGGAGAGGTTGAAGTTTGAAAAGAGTGGTGGAGAAACATATCGTCGACGAGGCTATCGACCACGCTCAGTGCATCGCAGAGATTTGCCTGCCACGAGGCTCGCATACGATGAAGAATGTGGAATTGCCGCAGGGCTGAAGTTGCCATAGCCAAGGCGTTCTGAGTCGTGCAGCAATAGACATACCGCCTCCAGCCGGACCCGCTCCTCTGCATCTCCAGCCTGAATCTTGGGGTTTGCTCGAGACAACACACTTCACCTCGTGCACGAGGATCTAGCTCTTGCTGCAGCTGCCTCGGTTGGCTTGTATCGGCTCCCCTGCATCTACTGCCTCGTTGAGGCTCTCTCTTCCCATCTAGAGCCGCAATAGAACCTCACGCTGCGGATCACTTCGCGATTCCGCGCACCGCTCTGTCCGCCTCGGAACGCGACGTCTGTCACGGCCAGTCGGTGTAGCGCATTCAGGGTAGCTCCCAGCTCAGCAGGAAGAAATCGGAGGACGACATATCGTGCGAGAGTTCGTGTTCTGCTATGACCGAGGCACGACGACGGGTGTAAAGCAATAGGCAAAGAGAAACAGCTATGCTACGAACGCATAGCATAGCGGTCGTTGGGTGTAGAAAAGATGGAAAAGTGGACAGCTCCAAGCTAGGCGGGCCATGTCGGTCGATGGTTCCTGAATGCCTGATGATAGCGAAGCTGTTGGCAACCATCGCAGATGCAGAGGAGCTGTCACCGGCACCGTCACCGCCGAAAAGCAGCCGGGACGACGCCAGTGCGGAGCCCATGCGTCATCCACGAGGGAGCATCGCTGGGCCAGGCCATCCGGTGCTGCCACTGCATTCGCAGCATACCGTCGAACGCATCCATCAGCCGTGACTAAGGAGAGCTGTATGCAGAGGATGGCAGCAGACGGCACAACCACCAAGAATATGCAGTATACCGCAGCGTCGACATGCAAGTTGGGCCCGTTCAATGGTTGCCCAGACTTGGTCAGCATGCTGTCAACACGCCTCCCAGCTGCCCCACCACCGCGATGAGGGGCACCCTGCACCAATGAACCACAGCTACGTACCAAGAGGCGCACTTTTTCGCGATGCCCTGCGTAGATGCGTTGACCTGGAGGACAGCTTTAAAAACTTTCACGCGCCCGCCATAGACCGCTTCTCTCCCATCTCACTTTTACCACAACCAGTCCATTGACACCCCAACTCAACCCTAAACACAACACATACTATCCACCATGCCTCAGAGAATCCCAGAAGCCGAGAGCTTGAAGGAGCTCCTCTCCCTCAAGGGAAAGGTCGTCGTCGTCACCGGCGCCTCGGGCCCCAAGGGTATGGGCATCGAAGCTGCTCGCGGAGCTGCTGAGATGGGCGCCGACCTCGCCATCACATACGCCTCCCGCCCCGAGGGTGGTGAGAAGAACGCAAAAGAGCTGTCGGAGAAGTACGGCGTCAAGGTCAAGGCCTACAAGTGCCAGGTCGACAAGTACGAGTCCGTTGAGAAGCTCGTCAAGGATGTCATCGCCGACTTTGGCAAGATTGACGCCTTTGTTGCCAACGCTGGTGCCACCGCCAACAGCGGCATCCTCGACGGCTCCGTTGAGGACTGGAACCACGTCGTCCAGGTCGACTTGACTGGTACCTTCCACTGCGCCAAGGCTGTCGGCCACCACTTCAAGGAGCGAGGAACTGGTTCCTTCGTCATCACCTCCTCCATGTCCGGCCACATCGCCAACTTCCCACAAGAACAGACCTCATACAACGTCGCCAAGGCCGGCTGCATCCACATGGCCCGCTCGCTCGCCAACGAGTGGCGCGACTTTGCCCGTGTCAACTCCATCTCGCCTGGTTACATTGACACTGGTCTCTCCGACTTCGTGCCAAAGGAGACTCAGAAGCTCTGGCACTCTATGATCCCAATGGGCCGTGACGGTCTCGCCAAGGAGCTCAAGGCCGCCTATGTCTACTTCATCTCTGATGCATCCACCTACACAACCGGTGCCGATCTCATCATTGACGGTGGTTACACTTGCCGATAAATGCACCACACGATGTTTACGAGACACGAGACGAAAGAAAAAAAGGCAATAGTTTGACCATTGCGGTGTCGTGATGAGCATACCGACACGCTGCATGGCGGATGAGCTGGTAATTATACCTTTCCATGTGGAAGCAACATGGAAATTATGTATCGTAGTTACACATCTTCAATTGTATGCTACGTTCATGGACGAGACTTGCCTCAATTTTCAACGCTGCCAGTACGTGTCCACAGCCACGAGGGCCGGTGATCGTGATCTGAGTGAATCGCACGATCGCAACATGAGGTCGAGCATCGCTCCACTGCGTACTGACCACCAGCCCACATTCCCATACTGACCGATGTTTTCCCACAATGTGATGTCACGCACTCAGATTCGAGAAAGAGCTGTGGACGTATACGTGTGGATGATGAAACTGACTGACAGGTTTCTTGCTACGCAAGACGCTTTCCATGGAACTATGCTACAGCCAGTTCCATCCACAACTCAGCGATGTTGTGTCCTCAGTATGCCGATTTCTGCATGGCCATCATTGTTCTTTGATAGCCAACTCAACGCGGGGCAGTGATGATTTCTCCGAAAACTTTGCCGATGTCGCTGATTGACGTCTGTCACCCAAAGTTTGTTCCTCCTTTCGGTCGTCCTCACCACTCATCTCGCTGTTCACAACCAGTCTGAGCGCTGTAGAGCTCGATGATCATCATGCTTCAATTGTATCTCAAGGACGAGGCTTCTCACAACTGCAGTGCGACAGCGAGCTTGTCTGACCAGCTCGGACAGTGGTTGTCTTTGCCACGAGTCTAGAACGGTATGACGGACCGCATTTCGTGCAGCAGCTCATTAGTAGACTTCGCAGCTATGATGGTGAGCTTATATGCCGCGTGCTTTTGCTAATTGAAAAGCATACGTGAGACTGCTTGAGCTTCGTACGGGCGAGTTCAATGGCAGTCTGGTTCGTCAGAGTACTCAAGCTTAGGACTGATTGAAAGTCGTCCTCACGGCGTCATTATTCAGCATTAGCGAGCGACACGCAAAGGAACACCTCAGAAAAGCAGACATAGCAGGGGAAACAGTTACCAAATAGACACAAGGACAGTCCCCGCCAGCAGACATGTCCACCCACGCGACCACAGAACAGGACAACTACGAACAAACATTCAACTTACTCTCCCAAATCGTCCTCTCCCGACACTCCATCCGCCGCTTCACCTCCGACCCCGTCCCACCCGCCCTCCTACACTCCTGCCTCTCCCTCGCCCAACACGCCCCCTCCAACTCCAACATCCAAAACTGGCGCCTCCATCTCGCAACCAACACCGCCCGCGATCGCATAGTCTCCACCCTAAGCTCCCACGCCTCAACCCACGGCCCCAACATCCCACCCATCCCCGAAAAGTTCACCCACTACCGCTCCACCTTTGGCCAAATCCTCTACGGCCCCCAAGGCTACAACATTCCGCGCTCAGAAAAGACAGCGCACCGCACCGCCCAACTACGAAATTTCTCCTTCTTTGATGCCCCGGTCGTAGGCGTTATCACACAGGACAAGATCCTCGGACTAGTAGATGCCTTGTGCGTGGGCCTGTATATCAATACTCTGATCCTAGCACTTACCGCCAAAGGGTTGGGAAGCTGTTTACAGATCTCCGTGACGGGGTTTCCGGAAGTTTTGAGGGAGGAGTTCCAACTCGACGAGGATCAGGAGATTTTGTGCGGTATTGCGATCGGGTGGCCGGATAAGCAGGATCGCATCAACGATCTGGATGTTCCCAGAGAGGATGTGGACAAGTGTGTGAGGATCTTGGATGATTGATGATGATGAGATGCCACGACAAGTGTGTGCATTTCGGAGCCGAATTGATTTTGAGGGTTGCGCAAGAGCCTGCGCGATTTTCAGGACATGGTTTGGGAACACGCGAGTCGGGGTTGTCAAAGCGATCCTTGGAGATATGCTGGGAAGGTCTTAGTGCTATCTATATAGGGAGGGTTATGATTCGGCTGTATTGCGGCACAGACTTATGGAGATGTGAATTTGGACTGTATTTTGATGCTATGAAGGAAGTGCAGCAACCAGCATTGCCTACTTCCGACAAGTAAAGTTCCTAGTCAATAGCCATCATCATGCATAGCCCAGTGTCATCGCTTCCGCATCGCGTCGTGCATGCAAGCGCAACCGCATACGTGCGCCTGTGTATTAGCCCTATCCGCTGATTCCAAAAGGCAAATGCCTGCCATGCCGACGTGCTGTAAGAAATGCCGAAAGAGCAGGGCATTGCTGTTTACGGCCGACCTCAAGTTGCCGGTCGTTGCAAACGTTCCATGGTGTCGGGTCCGGAACAAAAAGCTACGACCAGGAATCAGCCGGCGTCGTGTCGACCAAGAGGCTTGATTCGACCACGTTGGCCAGGCTAGGTGATTGCAAAGTTACGGCCATGGTGCCACGAGCGATCAAATTGCCTCGCGTGGACCGTGTGCTGCTCTCTCGCTGGGATGGCGACATTCCTAGCATCCGTGCACGGGTCGTTGGTTGGAACTGTGAGAGTTGAAACCGATACGTGCCAGGGTATTTGAGTCCCGAGACGGGGGAGATACCGTAGGCATTACGGTATTCCGCGTCTACGATTTTTTCCTGGCTCTATTGAGGCTGCACGACATCTTTTCATTTAAGAGAACCCCGGTCCTTAAAGTGAGGGTCTCGCCGAGACGTCTTGTCTGGCAAAAAGTTTCGCGCGCAGGTTTGCCCACTTGGCGAGCTTTATTAGCAACCGTGCCTCGTCTACTCGTGATTTCACGATCTCAATCCGGGACCTCCCTCCAGTCTGCACTCCTGAACCTACCATGGTCCAGGATTGTTTACGCCGGCGAAACGGACTGGATCCGGACGATTGCAGGCATTGGAGCCGCTGAATTACTTTGTCGATGAGCCATTTCAAGGCTGATGACGGCCGTAAAATTGACTCCGATGACGATGTGAGCCGGATAGCTTCATCTTCAGCCTTCCTCTGCAGCGACCAGAGCAGCAATGTGGGTAGTTGGATGGCCGATGCCCTTGGCGTAGCGTGTCGGTTCGCCCATACCCACGCTGGGATCGCGAGCAACTGTGCTGTTGTTTACTGCTTGCCAGAGAGCATATGCTCTGCTGTCCAGTGAAATCGGATAGATGAATTGCGTCCAGCTGCGCCGTGCCTCCTCCCAGCTTGTGATCCCCAGCTCCATCGTGAATCGTTTGAGTGATCGCATGTGCTTGTGCTCGCATCGACCAGTAGTAGCGCTGATTGTGCTCAGACACCAGAAAATGAGTTCTTCGAAACACGTTCCGACGAGAAGGTCTGATTGCAACAGCAGAGCTTCGTTGTACAGGCTCTGTAGAAATTGTTGCGCATCGGTGTTCATAGCGAAACGAGTGTAGCCACAGAGGGCCAGAGCGGCGAGGCGCATGTGCAGGTAGACCTGGCGAATCGCGGCATCTTCAAGCACTGTTCGCAAAGGACAATATGTGGTTGCTGTAACGTTTTCGACTTCCCATTCGAGCAGAGCCTGCTGTACTTCATCCAGCCGCGCTCTTGCAGCTGGATCTTCGGGCAGTACGTTCGATAACCTGCTGATCAGTTGCATAAAGCTGGGCAACAGAAGGTGTTGTGTCTTCAAATTCTCGAAAGCAGCGGGAAGCGTGCTGGGGAGTAGTGGGGACGCCGGTAGAGCTGGTGCGCCTGGAATATCAAAGAACGGCCGCTTGGAAGCGTAGGCTGCCAGATCGTGTCCGGCCGTGTAGATCACGTTGATGGTCGCTGGAGGGAGTATAGTCTGAGCGCCGACAAAGCCTCCGGGTAGATTATTGACGATGGCGCTCAAGCCGCCCATGTGGGTCTCGTAGGTGTCCGCCGTGCCGTATTGCTGCCAAGTCATGCTGTTCAGCTAGTGTACCTTTTTGTTTATCGAAGCTTCAAGCCACATTGGGGTACTCACGAGCTCCCATGCACCCACAAGGGCGATTGCGTCAATGATGGCCTCCCCCACCTGTGAGAAATCGAGTCCGGCGATAGCTTCGTTGATGCCCTCGAGTGCAGTATGCTTGAGCTGGGCCAGTAGAGATGTGGGCACATTCAGTGCACCTGTCACGACTGCATGGCTGGCTGCATTCAACAGAATAGCGTGGAAGAGGCATGTGTCGGAGAGCGCTAGTGGCCAGAGTTGCGTCCGCATCGCGTCACGTCCGTAAGCGTCTTGAGGTAGAGTTGCGTCGGGTAGAAAGTATTTGGTGAAGTAGTCGACGATCGAAGGAATCAGAGGATGCCATTGTGATATGGGGTATATTCGAGTTGTTGGATCGATGGGGCTGACGTCAAGCGATTGTGAAGGACTCCGGGAGGTGATGCTTTTGGTTGGATCACTCTCTGCTGCCGATGTTGATGACGCCCTACGGCTCTCTTCGCTTTGCTCTGTGGAAGAGGTCGGACTTGTCTCTGTCGAGAATGCCTGGCCGCTCTTTTCCGCCAGCTTCCGTGCAATTGTCTGTTTTCTCGCCGCAGCACTGGCCTTGGCCGCCTGCACACGAACAGCTCTTCTTGTCTCGTCGCTGATGCCGGAGGGCGCTCCTGCCGAGAATGGAACGAAGGCGACTTGTCGATTGAGGGGATCATCTCGTTCCAGTGTTGGTGAAGTGAGCGGACTTTTCGACACAGATCGAGACCTAGGGTTCTTGTACGACCGTGGGTTCGGCATCGGAGCGTGATGCTATGAGCAGCGTGAGGTGTTACCTTTGCCGTGAGAGGAATTCGGAGTACCAGGTGCGACTCCATCCACATGTGCTAGGGGCGTTGCCAACATATAGTTGTCTGACATCTGCCAGGCCATCGGCTAAGCTTTCGATCTGCCCCATTGGAGGCATGGTACCTGCTCCAGCACTTTCACCCTCGTCCCGACGTCCAGGACCCGCTGCTGCGCTCACAGGGACATGCACTGCTATGGACAGGCGGTCTGTGCTTGTGCCGTAGGCGTAGGGCTGCATATCTCAGCCCTGCGCGCATGACCGCGAGAGGCACCAAGCGCGATGGTGCAAGTTTAGACGCAGGCGGGCGCACACTGACACTCCGCAATCGACTGCGCAGGACATGAGGACGGACAGTCATTAGCCAGCCAAGGATACTAAACAGACGCCACAAGCCCACGCTCGTGGAGCAGCGTGTCCAAGCCGGACGACCACGTTTTGCAGTGCCGGCAGCCTCAAGCGTGCTGCCATGCTAGGAGCTGCCGACCTGGGCTGCGAGCACCAATGGCAGCGTGCGGCGGAGCTGCGGTGGGTGTACGAGATATCAGCCACCGACCTCTCACGGCAGGCGAAGAAGCATGGTGGAAGATTGGGAGGCGTGTCCAGCGGTGAGAGGGGACGTCATTACGGTGCGGCGGCCGCTAAGGTGAAGCTCATGCTCCTCCCGAAAGAGCAACCGGACGTGGTCCCGCGAGCCATCGCAGCTGAATTGGTTGTTCGGGTGGGCGATGGGCAGCTGCTGCGCACTCGTCTCGTGCGCTGAAAGCGTCGATGGGGAGAGGAGCCAAGGATAGAGGGGGCCGGAGGCTTTTTTGCAGCTGTTCGGAGAGGCCTGTGGCAGACCAGCACGCCCAATCGGTTGGTCTGGCGGCGCCCTACAGCGGAGCCAGACGCCAAGCAGGCGTTTTCTACAGCCAACCTCTGTGCAGCATTCGTGCTTCGACTGCAGCCATTGTCAGCCATGTCAGCCACGACGAAGAGGCTTCCACGATGCCAACGCAAATGGCGCACGGAGTGTCCGTCAGCTATACACTTGCCCACGAGCTACGCCAGCATGCCTGTCGGGCTGAAGGAATCGCCCTTGGGTCTGCAATCGTTAGTCGACAACGATAGCCTGCACCAGCTATTGGCTGTAGTGATCCTGTGATGCTCGAGCCATACACTAGCCGCACGAGGAGAACGCGATCGCAATTTCACTCGTCACAGTCGTGGAGCTGAACCGCATCTCGAGATGGGAGTCTTCAGCCAGCGTCGTCCTGCGGAAGCGCAGGGGCAGCAGGAGAATATCCGGGGTGCCTGTCCTGTCCTGTCCTGTCCTGTCCTGCTGCTGGCTCACAGGCATGAGCGATCGGGCTCGTAGCCGATGGAGGACCTCGATGTTCGCACTGGGCTGCAGAATAGATGACCAGGCGTTCAGCGACGCGTGCCCGGCTGCACACACAAGCGAGAGATGACGAAAGTGCAGATTTGTCCCAAAGAAATAATTATGTGGGCGGTGCGGTGTCGTTGGCACTGAGGGGTTGCTTGTCGACAGCCTCAGAACTTCCAGCAAACGCGAGCAGACACGACACTATATACTTGAATATGGTCGGAGGCTCCTATGCAACGTGATTC
The DNA here is from genome assembly GCA_013365235.1 of Cercospora sesami. Classification (NCBI taxonomy): domain Eukaryota; kingdom Fungi; phylum Ascomycota; class Dothideomycetes; order Mycosphaerellales; family Mycosphaerellaceae; genus Cercospora; species Cercospora sesami. Next base: position 3,064 of record JAASLG010000521.1, on the reverse strand, counting down.
TAGATCTGCACTCGCCACTGGAGTTGTGCTTTGTAGCGGGCGGCCCCAAAGCTGAGAATGCGGCGCGTTGCCCCGAAGAAGCCGTGTACCTGACGATCTCGGTCGCTCCTAGCACTGACAATGGTAGGGCACGAAGTAACAGTAATGCTTGACCAAACGCTCGAGCGCGACTTGACGGGAAATGCTTGACCAGACACTCGGGCACGAAATAACAGCGAACATGTCCAAACAGACGGGCACGACGAAACGGCACATGCCTGCCCAGAAACGCGGACTTATAACCTTCTTGACACATTCAGAGCCTCAAAACTAATACCGCATGCCCTAACCCAACTTCCCAAGACCCTGGTTCAAGACCTCGAGACGGTAGGATTGGAAGAGGAAGAGAAGTTGGAATGTACAAGACCAGCACATCTTCCCAGTATTCGGGAAGGACAAGGAAAGGCAGTAAGCGAGCATACGAGCTCACGGCAGCTGGAAATTTTACTGCTCCAAAGCGCTTCATAAATCCGGGCACTGCAGCCGGACCCTGTGAAGCTGGAAGAATCGGAGATAATTTGCAAAGGCATGCACATCATTGAGTGGGAAGACACGAGAAACAGAGGCATGGAATCGGGGCATCTTGTAGCTCGCCGGACAGAGAGTGTCCATGTATTAGCATGAGGAACGCAGGACGCGAACGGAGGGAAGATCATGCTATCCAATTCATTTCCATTCGTGATTCGTTAACGCTCCTTTATTCTGGCCCCAATGCTTCAATTCCATGCTCTAATCAAAGTGTGGTGTGGGACAACTTCCGACTCCCTTCCTCTCCCACCATCCTCGAATGCATGTGCGGTGGAAAAGGCACAAGCACTCCATGCGGCCCAACTCATCGCCCGGCTGAAAGTCCTCGTAGCATATCGGGCATTCTCGAGCCTCTCCACTAGCTTCTACACAATCTTTCTCTGTAGCAATGCTCTTCACCATTCCACGTGGTCGGAAGCTCGTGGTACGCGGACGCGATCCCTCAGCTTGAGGTGGAGTAGTGCCGCTGGTGGTGCTGGGGACGATGTTCGCTGCCGCGACAGGAGCAACTGGAGGTGTAGAGGAGGAGCTCGGTGCCATTCGTGCTGCTATGCACTCGTTGATGTGCCGTTCGCGGACCGCATCTCCGGGCGGCATTTCGTTGCCGCAGACAGGACATTCGTCCTCTTCGGCGATCTGCCGTCGAGGTGCTGGTGGAGGTCGAGAGGGGGGAGGCGGTATGGGCGCGGGGAGTGCCGACCGCGAGTATGGTAGATCTCGATTGTTCAGGCTGTGCCCACGACGATGCATGGCGTCGACGTGCTGTGGATGTGAGTGCTGGCCTGGCTCTGAGCCGCTTCCTTGCGTCGATGGCGCCCTTATGTCGTGAGGAGAGTAGCGAACGTTGCGTGCATAGCGATCGAGAGCGGCGGAGCTGGAAAACAGGCGCGAAAACTCATGCTGTCGCCGCTGATCGTTTGTCTGCTGGTGACTCTGAGCTCGATTGCGGCCGCCGGGGGGCACAGGGATCGATCTGTAGCGATCCTGTGAGCCTCTGGTGGCCGAGTCCTGCCGTGGTGGGTGTGTCAGAGATGGTGGATGAGTGTTGTCGTGTGGGAATTGAGTGGCCGCAAGTGATGGTGAGCCTGCGTCTGGCGTCCACGGGTCAGGCACGCATGGATTGCACACCCGCACAACTTCACCTCCTCCTAGCGCAGGATTCCTCAATGGCGAAGCTGGATCGTCGGCGTACAGACTCACAATATCTGGAGGCTGCACAATGTACTGTCGGGGGATCGTGATGCGGTGCGGCGAGCATCTTGCACAAACCACGCGTCCACACTTCCTGCAGTGATGCCGTCGGTACAGCAAGCTGAACTCGGTCTCGCACACAGGACATTTGTTCACCTCATGGTCCGGCTGCCACCGTGGAAGCACGATATCACTCTCTCGCCTGCCATACCGCCCATAGCTGTGATTGCTTCTAAGACTTCCACTGCTGTCGTACATTCTTGGGTAGCCAGGCCTGGCCATCAACGAAGATGGAGGGGATGACGATGTCAAATCTATAGCGTGTTCCCTACTGCCGCCCGCCAGACGAGGAGGACTGCCGTCCCCACCACGCACGCCCGCTGGCCTTGCGGTGTATGTTGGATATGGATAGTTTCTTCGCTCTGGATCGGATCCAGTATGCCGCCTCTTCCGCTCGGCCGAGTCGCCGCTATTCTGTCGCTGCTGCTCGAATGGGAGGTTCTGTCGCTGTCGCTGCTGCGACGACGATGAGTGATCGTGAGATATGGGCACCGTTCCGCCAGCGGAGCGCAAGAAATCGAGGAAACTTAGATCGTTGCCATGTTGGCCCGTCTGCCCATCATCCGGGCGATGGCCTCTACTCATCGTAAGAATATGAGCTGACCGATCCGCACGTTATGCTAAGAGGTCGCGTGCTCCCAGACGATAAGGGTATTATCGGCTGCCGAAGGAAAGGGTGGTCGGGTGATCTGTGGTTCGTGCAACGCAGTGGCTCGGCCGTGACAGACAACAACAAACACGACAGCTACGAGAAGGAGCTGTGCACCCTCGTGCCTGAGATCACGAATGGGTGTCTCAATGTTCAGATCATGGAGAGGGAACGAACTACCTCGCTCCTGACGACAACCGCAATTAGCTCGCCATCATCATTCACGTGCAAGCTCAAACGCCAAGCCGACGGTCCGCGCCCCGCGCCCGCTGGTGGCGTTGTTGACAAGACGCTCGTCGGCTGTTTCCATCCTTCCATATATCACACCACTGCAACAAAAAATTTTGACCGTGTGACACTGCTGGATCCCATGGCCGGCCACGGTGCTTGAGTCTCATCCCCTGGGTATCTCCATTAACACAGATGCGGAGTCCGTAGGTTCACCCACAGCGCTCTGGCATTCAGCTCGCATTCGCATAGTCTGGTGAATACTGGTGTCCGACCAGGAGCCACATTATTTACGCCAAGCCAGCGACAAAACGCCGCCGCAAGGGACTGCCTCACAGCAACAAGTGGCTCGCTGTATCCCATGGTATG
>JAASLG010000520.1:0-19521 GCA_013365235.1 Cercospora sesami | reverse complement strand
AATGTTGTCGCCACACGTTTCGCGATCGGCAGGGAAGAACAGCCCAACGAAAGCGTATGTGGACTCTAGGTCGCGGAGGACGAGACGATGCTCAGTTGCGTCCACATTCAGCCACATCTGCGTCTGCGCCGCCCTGCCGCGCAAATATCCGCTTTTGGAATTCATTCTCCTGCACTCTTCCTTCAGCTGCTGTAACTCCGCGTAGCGCTCCATGGCACCCGGTTCCATGTCAGCAGCATGGAATTGTGGTTTGAAGGCCTGTGTGCTGTCAGTAAATTACAGTAGCGAACGTTACATTCTAGCAGAGCGCCAGTATTTTTCGTAGACACTATTGTGTGATGGGTAACTTGCCTTCGCCTTTTCGCGCTCAGTGAAGAAGTAGAATTGCTTCTCTACGTCCTCTTTCTCAATGTGACCGCCGAAAACAAAGGCTTTGAGTCTTTTCAGTTCTCTCGGGTCCGATTCCACAGCTTCCAGGTCCGCATCACAGACCCCGTACAGACCCTCTGAATCAGATTCTTCGGTATAGCTCCAGTCAGAGCTGCCGCTGTCATATTGCAACCAACCTTCAGCTTCAGCACAAGCTGCGCATTCGCAATCAGGAGCGAAGTCGTTCGGACACCGATCTTCCTCTGTTTGCCAATTGTGCTCGCGCTCGCCGGCTTCCAGCAAATTCTTCGCGAATGCTTTGCCACTCTTCGGTATCTTCTTGTCCTCAAGCCTGCTTCGTGGCACGATCTGTTTGCCATTGAACGCTGCGTTCTTTTGCCTTATAGCCAAGCTCTTCGGTTTCCTTGCTTGGGAAGATTGGCCGTTCGCCTGGAGCCGTGGCCGACTGAATTGCTCGACAATATCGGAATCGGCATCATCCGAGTCCTCATCTGTATCCATATCATTGACAAATCGCACCCAGTTAGGCCCCTGAGACTCTAGTTCGCGGCTGATCCTATCGGCATGATCACCAATGGCGGTGATTTGTAGCCCCTGCACTTCCTCCGGAAACAAGACCTCGTCTTCGGCTACATCAATTGCATTGTAGTACTTCTCGTGGATCTCCTGCATGGTCATGTCGCGAGCGTCGGCTTGCTTGCCATCTGAAAAGTCGATAATCTGGTCGAGCGAACGTGTGCCCGGATGCCGCATATCATCAAGCATAGACATTTCCCCAGGTCGGACGTCTCTACAGCGCATGGACTCATGGTCACGATGAAGAGTCTGTAGAATGGGACCCGCGAGAAGATAGCCATCAAGGCCCTTAGTCATACGATGCGCTTTGATAAGACAGTCATGGATCCTGCTCTCCAGCCTGGTCCAGTGCTTGCCAGGATCCAGGTCCCATGTAAGCAGGTCGTAGTGCTCATCAAAGCCGAAACGGAAATCGCTAAAGGCGTGTGTGTCGGAGAACCGTCCGAGCATTTCCTCGTTCACTTCGCCTGTAACCTTCCATGGCCTGCCAGGGGTCTTAGTACGCGCTAGCCAGTGTTCCTCCTTCGGTGGCTGAATGACGATGTGTCCAGTCTTAGCATCGCGAACTAAGATACATACTTCAGAGGTGAACAGCGTCAAATACTGAATGAACCGCCGGCTGACGGGATCATTGCGTTTGATGTGTGCACATATCAGATTCTTGCATTGAATGATTGGTGTGCTGGCACGAGCTGGTCCATTTCGTGGAGAAGTTAGTCGCTCAGCCTCAAAGAAGGTGAAGCGTGGTATGAAGCCCAGCAACAGAAAGCGTGAGCGTCCCGTATCTCCTGCCCATTAACCCCAGGCAGCGTTCGGGAAATACCCGAAGAGCGCGAGGATGTTGAGCTCATAAAATTCGTTCCAGTTGCGACACAGTTGAATAGCACTTCCTAGTTTCGTGCCTTTCGCGATGATTGAAAAGTGCAGCCACCCTCGTCTGCTGACAGAGCGCTCTGGAGGATAATTCCTGTCGGTAAGATTAACATTTGGAAGTCCCACAAGTCACTTCGTGCTCACCATATGGTTTTGCCGCAGACTTTGACGCGGATCTTCTTGTTCTGGAACTGACCCTTGTCGTCGATGTCTACGAAGTCTACACGCGTTGCACCCTCACTGTATACGGTCCGCTTTTTGCTCTGCTTCTCGTGGTTAGCTTTCCAGTAGTCCGGCAGTGATCGTCCCTTCTTGCGGAAAACTCTGTATGGCTTAGGCGCAATGCTTCGGTCGTATGCTTCCTGCTCATCTTCTTCATCTTCATCGACTTCATCGTCGCTGTCCTCTTCATCTCCTCGTGCAAAGTCGGCACATGCATCACGAAGTTCTTGGAGGCTAGGCTGCTCCAACCTCAGGCAAAGATCTCTGAGCTGCGTGGCATTGACCTCCGGGTCGAAGAAACATTCCTGCAGACTGGACGCTCGCAACGCAGCAGGCAACAACGCTGCTTGCCCTTGAATGAGTCTGCACAGCAGCAGTTGCTTAATCTCGCCGATTTCTTCGATCAATTTGTCGACTTCGTCCTGTGGCAGACCAAGAATCTTGCCATGTAGCTCCACAGGGTGTTCCATTGTTCCAGCCATGACTCCGCTTTTATCCGAACCCTCTCTCCAGTCATAAGCCTCCCCATTGAGTAGACGCGCCCGAATTTGCTCGGCTGTTTCGTTAACTTCAATCTTGAGGCTATCATCGGAAGGCATATCATCAGCCGGAGCAGCCTGGGCCTTCGCTTGCTTTTTGGCTCGTTTCTTCTGATTTCTGTTCATGACTTTGTTGGACGATGATGCTCCATTCGAAGGGTTGTTGGAGACTGATTCAGACCTGTCAATCTCTGTTACGGAAGGCTGGGACTCAGCACTCTCCAGAGAGGTGTCATTGGAGTCTTGCGGCACTGCTTGTGAGGGCGCCTGGTCAAGTGCTGTGAGTGTCTGTTCGGGGGTAGTTAACCACAGTAGGCGACGCATAATATCGATGAATTTCTCTCGGTCCTCCTCGAGCTCGTCTTCGATGGGGTCCCACTGTTCCTGCTCTTCGTCTTCGCTCATGTTCTGTCGCTCCTGATATGCTTCGTTCAGGAATGCTTCTTGCCTTCGTTGATTTTCCCTATGCCGCTTCCTTGCCATGCGGGCTTGGGCGTCCTTGACATAGCGTCGGAACAGTGCAGCTTCGCGCTTGATTTGCTTGCTCTCATTTTCGCGAGCCTCTTCTTCCTCTTCTTGTTGCTGTCGTACGAACTTGAACCACTTTTTCTGCGCGTGGAGCACTTCTGCGGCTCTTTTCTCGAGTCTTTCGAGAGCACGAAGCGTGATGAAGCGCTCGTTCGTAAGCTTGTCTATGTACGCTTTGTGGCCATAATCGAGGTCCAAAGGATAGAAATGCTGCCGATGAAGCTTGCGTGCCCGGATTAGCCGATCCAAAAGAGCAGATCTCTTGAACAGGTGGTCATGCACTTCATTGAGCGTGTTTTCATCCTCAAACATCTGCAAAAGAGATGTTTCGTAGGACTTGATCCGAAAGCTTCTCAGACAGCCAGGCTGGTGGATTGGTATCTAAGTGATCGAATATCGCATTCCGCAGTTTGTATCCTCGATACAACCCGTATGCCTGCTTTGCGTGAAAGCGGCAAAATAACCCATTGGCCGAAGTAGCTTCTGCCGAGCACTTCTGTTCATCTGATAAATTCAGCGCCTGACATGTTGCTGCCATTCTGGCGTCCTTTGATTCAAGATATACTCTGTAGCAGGTCACAGAAACATATGTTGTCGATGTTGTTGATCTCCTGAAGTCAACGCGCCTCGACGCGTCTGCAATGAAGTCATGCTTTCCAGCATCTTCTCCGCACCACCATCCTCGTCGGGAGAAAATCCCAGACCTAATCAAGTGTGCAATACTGTACCAATATTAGATGCGCCAGGGCCAGTGGAACTCTCCAGTACCTCAATCAGAGAGTCTTGAGAATACCGTCACAAATGCAAATATGACAACGTCTTGGAAGCTCGCGATGTGTGGCATGTTTGCACCGAGTGGAGTCTCGCCAAGACCGAGCGCAACTCCCAACAGATATTCAATGCGATTGTGAATCTATCATCAATCCTGCTGAGGTTCGATTTGGGGTGCATGGCATGCAACTGGCCAGATATATGCTCGTTAGCTACCCTAATTGTCCCCAAATTCCTGCATGTCATGCTCAGACTTCTTGCTCAGCACACAACAACTGTTGTTGAACTTCGCGTTCAAAGCCTTGCGTTATGATATCGGCGTTGCCGACACAAGCACGATCGACCAGCTTACACCTGAATCCATTCGAACACGTTGGACCAAATCTTGGCCCTGTATTTGACAGCTCTCCACCTGAGTTCTGCATTGTGTGCATCCGCATAGAATCCTGGACCATAGCCTTTGCGATGGGATCGAGAACTTGTTATGTCGGTGGAAGCCATTCGCATCGCCTCGATGTTTGTGTCCGAACCTAGTAGGTTACAAACAGTCTTACCAAATTATTTCCTTTGTTGGACTGCTCCACATGAAGATGTAATGTTCCGCGCTCTTCTGGACGCGCTGCTTGAAGCGCTCATCCACCCGAGCAATCGCTTGATTTAGTCAGACTGCTCTTCCCGCGTTTGTTCTGTCACCTCTTCCTCCCTGGCAACACGGTACGTTGCCGACACAGCAGCTCGAAGGACTTTCACTGATACACGGACAAGTACAGCATGCCTGGTATTTCTCTGGAGCTCGAGTTGTTCGGCGAGGAGTCGCCTGACGAAGAGGCTCCCGACGAGAGCTTCCCTAAAGCTGTCAAGAGCGGCCTGACAGTCGCTAATGATGAGCTTCAAACGGTCACGGAGGACGCCAAATTAGTGGCTAGCACATCCAAAAAGAGGAAGCATGAAGAGGGGTCCGACACATCCGATTCAAAAGGCTCTCCCAGAGATGAGCACGACGTGAGACCTCCGAAATGGGCTCCTTTCCAAGTCAGCGATGATGCCAACAAAATTCGACAGACCAATACCGGCAAGGACATTCCGACAAACGCGCAACTCATAAGGGCTTACATCACCGACACGATAGAGACAGAGTTCAATGACCACACCCAGCTTCGAGCGTGGCTCAAGATCCAACACCAGCCTTCCGGTGGCAAGTTCGCAGACTTGGCGGTGAGAGTTGGGGAGTACATCAAGGCCCATGGCCAAAAGATTGATCATTGGTATGGTACGGTCGAGACGGTCCAGAAGGAGGCGGCGAAGCCTAAGAAGCAGCAGGCGCAGACCAAGGACGATATCCTGGCTGCAGCTCAGAAGGCTTTCGAGGAGGCGAACCAGTCAAGGGTACCATCCGGAGGCACGAACCCACAGAAGTCCTCAGGTGATACAGCTCACGAGGTGGCTGCAGGGGACGCGAAGCGCAAGAAGGCCAAGCACGCTCACGTGTCGGGAGCCGATCCAAGCGAGAGACCCCAATGATGGTTCTTCCGCACCAATACTACGTCTTGGATGAGCAAATGAGCCGTGAAGACAGGACGGTTTGAGGCCGGTCGAAAAATGCTATGATGGTAAACCTTGGGGACGGCATCGACCAGCGTGGCCAGATCGTCGCGGAAGGTGAAGGCGAGGCGCCTGTCCAGCGTCCATCGCGGTATGACAGACTTTGAGCAGTTCAGCAGTTCTCGCGTTTCGTTCACTCAACTGCTTCCATGTCTGTATGCCCTGATGGGCCATCATACCATTGCAATTCTGTCATGCCCACAACGTTTCCTTCAGTGAATGTCCGTAGAATAATCAGCGCACGTTTTCGGACGAGAATTGGACAAATCCGAATGCATTGTTACAATCGAGCGACATGAAGTCTGTTATGCTCCAGTTCCATTCTGTGTGATGAGCGATATTTGTCTTTCACTGCAGGCGTAAATGCATGTTGGTCTTTTCGGTGATGGAAAGTGCAAGTGAGGAGAGAGACGTGGGCGATGTGGGCAGTGCCAAGCGCGTGTCATTGTCACCCGTCATCTCACGCAACGCGTCTTCCCGGCCTTGCTTGCTGCAAACACGCGCCTTTGGGCGCAAATCGCCAGCATGGCTGTTTCCACCGCGCCCATCGCCCCTCCGGGCATACATTCACCCCACCGAACGGCCGGGAGACGACCGATGGAGCCCAATGTCAAGAATATCGTCCTGGGTGAGCGGCACATCAGACCTGAATATCCATCCTTCTACCCAGAAGATTTGGTTGGCGGCAAGAAGACGGAATGGCTCTATGTGTGCCAGTGGTGCTTCAAGTATACCAACGAGCTGTTGAAGTTCAGTGCGCATTGTGTAGGTTACGGATTGGAGCACTAGCAGCAAAGGACAAGCTGATGGCAGGAAGAAAGTGTGTCCCATGAAGGCTGAGCCACCGCATGGCGAGATCGTCTACGAGAAGGATAACTACTCGATACAGAAGCTCGATGGCGAGCAACACAAAGTATTTTCCAGTTGTCTCTGGCCACTGCCCTTTTGCTGACGAACTGCCAAGCTCTACTCCCAGAATCTAGGCCTCTTTGCCAAGCTGTTTCTTGAGACCAAGTCGGTCTTCTTCGATGCTTCAACCTTCCTCTATTACACCTTGGTCCTGCACGATCCGTCGAGTAAGAGCAATCCGCAAGGACAAGTCATTGGCTTCTTCTCCAAAGAGAAGATGTCGTGGGACAACAACAATCTCGCCTGCATCGTGGTCTTTCCTCCTTGGCAGAAGCGCGGGCTTGGTCAAGTACTTATCGCAGCTTCCTATGTTCTGGGGAGACGAGAAAATCGATTCGGAGGTCCCGAACGTCCCCTCTCCGCCGACGGCAGAAAAAGCTATGTCAAGTACTGGACAGGAGCAGTTGCGAGGGAGGTCTTGCTTGGAGGGCACGGTAAGAAGGTGCTGAGCGTGAAAGACTTGGCAGAAAAGACTTGGATCATGCCAGAGGATGTCGTGGTGGCGCTGAAAGAGATGGATGTCTATGAGAAGCGCAAGACAGCGAGCGGGAATATTGTGGTCTCAAAGAGCAAGGTCCGAGCATGGGTGGAGAAACACAAAGTGGATCTAGAAGCTATCGTGGATGTCGATGCGTTTGTGGAGGACAGTGAGAGCGAAGACGAAGAAATGAGCGACGATTGAGCATGACTTCCGGAATGGACGAAGCTTGCTCATGAGGCTGAAAATGTCTGCAGTCAAGGGCCCAAGGCGCTGGCGTGAGTCGCTGCTACTCGACGATGAAAGCTCGCTTCTGCCACAAATGCAGATGATGCATCATGCGTGGTCGATCGAAGTCCCAACTGGGCAGAACGTCGTCACTCGAACCGCCGGCCGCTCTTACTCTCCGGACTTCTTCGTTGTCACATCTGCAACATACGCAATCCGGATCCGCCATAGATGCTACAGCTGAGCGCGACGACGACTCGCATGTGTGGAGGAATACATCCTTTAGCAGTGAAGATGCGTCACCGACTGATGTTGGTGGTCTGCAGAGCACATTACAATTCGTGGCTTGGTTGTTCGCATTCGCGAAAGCGTGGTTACTCTCAAAACAGGTCTCCTTGCGCCAAAATTTCCCACACAAACTGGATGCCCTGGACTGGCCGGCTTTGGAGATGCTTGAAGTCTTCTCAGTTGAGGCCCACACAATAGTTCTTCTTAAATCGGATATTCGACAGTTCCGGCGACCGCTGCAGTACTGGTCAATGAAACGTCTGCTATGCACGGATCAATACGTCAACAGACTTCCACTCCTCGGGCGTTCTGAGAGATAAAAACACCCATGATCTGAGTCGAATCAAAACGGAGCCCTTCGCCACAGCATCGATACGACCTTCAACTGCCGACTACTCGTTGCAAGCGACACCTCTTGGAGGTGGCTTATCGGCGGCTTTCGTGCTTTGTTCTGGTCTACACCTCGGTTTCAAAAGGTGAATCAAACATGATTACTTGCCGTGGATTGACCCCGCGGTCTTGAAGCAGATCCCCCGCAATCAAGATATGCCCTGTCTTCGTAATGTCAGCCGGCGACTAGAGGCGAAGGGAGTAGAAGCAGGGTCTGAACCACTGCAACCGCAACAATATCACAAATCAACATATCCGGCAGTTGTCAAAGGCGTGGAATCCACGGAGCGTGGGCTAGATAACCGAGTAATGGAGGTTTCTCTGGTCGAAATGCGGAAGGACTTACTGCTTTAGGCATCGGGACGACAATTAGCGCCGGCTCCGCGGACATCAGTCTTCTGCCAAGGCCACCTCTTACTCCGTTTGACAACGAACATAGCGTACGGCCGGGCGCAGCAACCTGTGTATGAATACAACGACGCACCGCGCATTCAGGCAAGGTAGGTCTTACACGTCTCTCTGCTTCAGTGATTCTCCTTAGCGTCCGCGAAACATCACCATGACTAGGACAATCGACTATCAAGCCATTAGCAAGCAGAAGAGGGAGCAACGCGCCAGCAGGATTCCCAAAGAATGGACGTTACCTGCACACGTGAAGCTCGGAAACAATGTCCTAGACGTCCCAACGACTTGTGGTCTGCTCACCACACGAGAGCTCGAAATCACCGGCGAGAACGATGCTGTGGACATTGTACAGAAGATACGGGCCCGAATGTATACAGCTGAAGAAGTCACGCGCGCGTTTTGCAAGCGCGCAGCCATCGCACAACAAGTGGTACGGATGTCTTCGGGGTTTAGCGATGCTTGCTGACAGCGTGCAGTCCAACTGCCTGACCGAGATTTTCTTCGACGATGCGATCCAACGGGCGAAGGAGCTAGACAGAGAACAAAGTGCCAATCCTGACGTACCACTCCGGCCCCTTCATGGCTTGCCAATATCGTTGAAAGATAGCTTCCGCGTTCCTGGATACGATTCCACAGTGGGCATGATCTGCTGGGCAAATTTACCAGACACCACATACTCCGCGCTGCCTCAGCTTCTTGTGGATCTCGGGGCAGTACTGTACTGCAAGACGAACATTCCACAGACAATGATGACAGCAGACTCCGACAACAATGTTTTTGGTCGGACAGTGAACCCCGTGAGCGCGAAGCTCACCGCTGGCGGAAGCAGTGGAGGCGAGGGCGCGCTCATTGCCCTTCGCGGTAGTGTTCTCGGCATCGGAACCGATGTTGCTGGCAGCATCAGAATACCGAGCATATGCAACGGCATCTACGGCCTTCGCACGAGTGCAGGTGTTGTGGCATATGCCGGCCAGAGGTCACCTGTGCCGCCTGGCATGGCAGGAGTCGCTGCTGTAGCTGGCCCAATGGCGACATCGCTCCGGACCTGCGAGTATTTCATGAAAGTCATGATCGAAGCTGAGCCGTGGAAGTACGACCCCAGCTGCTTACATCTGCCATGGAGCTCGTGCGAACGCGTGAAGCCGTCGCGTGTCGGAGTTGTTCTCGATGATGGAGCGTTCACGCCATGGCCTCCGGTCCGCCGAGCCATGCACGAGTCAATTGCCAACCTTAAGCGCGCAGGCATAGAGGTCGTACACTTGGACTTGCCTGACGTCGGAGAGGCGATTGAAGTGACGCACAGGATGTATGCACTCGATGGCTGCAAGTTCGTCCAAGCTCGGTTGAAGGAGAGCGGCGAGCCTGAAGTTGAATCTGTAAAACGAGTCAATCTTGCAGGAATTCCTTCCGCAACTCTCGAAGACTATTTCGAACTAAATGCTGCTCGAAGCCGCATCCAACGGACATACCACAATCTGTGGCAAACAAATAAGCTCGATGCTATTCTTATGCCAGGCGCCTCAACCACAGCGACGCCACATGACGAGTGGGGCCCGGTTAATTACACAGCCTTATGGAACTTCTTAGATTACCCGACGGTTATTCTTCCTACAGGGACAGTAACCTCTACCGATGCGGCGGATGGTCTAGACAACGCCAAGTATGGTGAGGCAGATCGGAGGAACTATCAGCTTTGTGAGTAAATTGCACGTCACATTTGGAGGGCTGAGGACTTATGATTGCACAGATACTGGACCAGACGACTTTCAGGGTGCGGCACTAACCGTGCAGCTTGTGGGCATGCAACAGGAGGACCAGCGATTGCTGCAAGTCGCAACTATCGTCGATGAAATTCTGAGCCACAGACAGATCGCAGTGCAGAACGGCCATTGATACACAATCTTACTGAGCTATGCCTTCGCTTTGATTCTGATATCCTTCGCGGGTAGTCCTGGGAAGTTCGTCACTCTATACGCATCGATGATGATTCTTCCATTGTGCATCGACAGGACACCAATGGCCATGATCCCATTGAGCCAATTGTATGGCCCAGGACCTGCATCAAATTGCAGACGAGTGAACCACTCTACATCTGACTGTGTCATCTGGTCCGGCTCTCCTTTAGCAAAGAAGTCGTCCTCCCGCGGAGAAAAGATGCCTTTGGAGCGGACATATATGAAATGGCCATCATCGGTCTTCAACGTGTAGCGTGCATCAAGGCGCATGTACTGCATGCACGATTAGTCTGACACTTTCTCCCTGTAGGACTGACATCTCACCTCTGTGCCTGCAACTTGAGTGCCCCAATCGGCACCACTCATGTGTTGTATTGTCGCAGAGATACCGGGTCCCTTGACGCTGCCGCCTTCGATCGGCATGATCACTCTCCGATGAGAACCATCGAAAGGCGCTCCCACCGAGTGATTCTCAGCCGCCATGTCGCAGCTCAAACGATAAATAAAGTCCATATGGGGCACTTTCATCGAAATCGGCAGGGGCAGGTAGTCATGACCTGGTGAATCTTGCAGTTTGTGGTCGTCCGTCATGGTGTCTTGTTGCGGCTGATCAGTGAGAGTTCGCGGGATTTCTGCTGAACGCCGAACACCAAATGGTACGGTCAATTGTCCAGGAGTCAGCCTTGCCACATCCACATGGAAGCCCGAACACTCGTAGAAGGAAAGTCAAACGTGTGTGTCAACTGTGTCCCGTAGTCGCCGACTTGTTGAAGTTCGTTGCGTGAGTGCGGAACGGGAAGGCTAACGGTCAACAGAGTTCGACGGACTGGGATTTGACTCTGAGGGCTTTGCCTTCGAACTTCGCATCCCGATCCACGAGATCTTGTACAAGCAAGAGCGACTCTTCGTGAGGAGACGTCGGTTGCGCCTGCTGCGACGGCCTGCGCACGATCTGCCGGGCTTGACTCAGCGCAGTGACGAAGCGTAATGACCTTGGTTATTTAATCGCCCAACCCCCGCCAATCTTGCACAGGGTCTGCACAACGCGAGGCCTTCGAGCGCTAAGTCGCGGCTTCCACGCAAGAAGGCATCCCGCATGTTGCTCACCAACACTCCATCGACGGCATGTTTGCTAGTTTTGCTCTGAGTCCTGATGGCTTGATGTACGCGGCACCCCCGCCACGCCTGGCGCGCTCGCACGACGGATGCCTGCCTTGTCCGTAGAGTTCCGTGGTCGAGAAGATTCGGTGCTGACCTCCTTTCGCTGACCGCGCCCGCAGGTAGACGCAAACGCAAGAAATGCGACAAAACGAAGCCGCGCTGCCTGCGCTGCATGAACAGCACCAATCGCGATACCTGCGTCTGGCCGCAAAAGAAGGACGATGATCGGCGGGATTCAGTCGAGCCTACGCCAGCTGGGTTGGTCGAGATATTCGATGATGAGAACCGGGACCACGTGGACCACACGGCTCCCTGCGCCGCCATCGAGAGCGCCAACGACTGGATTGTGAGGCTGCCAAGCATACAGAGGAATGATCTCGATGCGTTATCACCATGGCAGTTGCCAGAAGCAGTGCTTCGTGTGTCGCCGTAAGCCAGTGCCGAAAGCTCTGATGGACGGCAATCAGCTGAACACTCACGCAGCGATCTCTCTGCAACCAAAGTTACGCAAATAACTCTCGCCCTTCAAAGAAAGATGCTATGTCACGAATCTGAATTCGATGGTTCAATATTCATGCTTGGGCTGCCTGGCTCGAATGCACACCCGGGATACATTCATGCTTGGACGGCTTGCAGTATGGCAGCAGTAGCGCCAAGGACTGCGCATTGGCAGCGACGAGCATTGATGCACCATAGCCAAGCCTGCGTTGAGCTGAGGAAAGGCATTCGTGATTCCGCAGACGATGATGCGTCTGGCGAGTGGATGCGTGCTACGGTGCTCATGCTCTATTTGTTCGAGGTACGTTACCATTCAAGGGGTAAGCATTCGGAAGATTAACTTGCGACATAGAAACAAAGAAGTCGTAAATTCGTGGAGGCCGGACAGAGCTACGATACTGCGGCGATCCATTTGAAGGCGACACATCGACTCTTCGACGAGCGCAAGGGTGTCTACCGGCTGAACACCATCCACGGCTGCATGCTATATGAGGCGTATATAGCGCGGACAGTCGACAATTACCTCTTCCAACCGGACAGCGCACTGCCTCTCGACTACATCACACGATCGATCGATTACCACGAAGAAAATCTCGGAAAGCTGGGGATCCCCGTTGAATTGATGACTACCCCGTGGGTAGGACTTTGGGGGCGGAAGTTCACAGATCTTGTCTACCGACTCTCCTGGCTGACGCACCAGATACCACTCAATCAGACAAATACGGAACGTCTCCAGGCCATTGCAGCACAGCTGAGCAGCAGAGAACTCATCATAGGTGGATCCGCATTTGGCATAGATGAGGCGACTCTCAAGTACTACACAGACGCACGGCTGGCGTACTGGCACGCTTGTTCGTTCTTCGCCGATGCGGTGCTTACCGAGGGATTGCGGTATCCTGTCACCGTATTTCAGCAACATCATGTCCGTGCTGGTCTGGAACTGATGAATGAGTTGACACTCAAAGACCATATCAATTCGCATCTGACGTGGCCACTCGTTATCCTTGGGTTCGGAGTGGAGGATGTCGATCAGCTGGAACTGCACAAGAGTATGATGGCACGCCTGGGTCCCTCTGCTGGCGAAGAAACAGTAGAAAAGGCAAATCAGATGGTGCAGGCCGTGTTCGAGACGAAAAAGGCTGCGCACGAAGCTGTGAGTGTTGCAGAGTGGATGCGGCTGGTAGTATCATTTAATATGTACTCATGATACGAGCTTCTAACTCTATTCGCTCATGATCCCTCTCAACCCTTGTCAGTGCCTTCTTGTTTCCCAGCTTGGGCACTTTCAGGAGCTTCCACCAGGCCCCAATCGCCGTGCGCGATTTGGTCAGCTTTGTACTTGACCAATAAGCCCACCGCTATGGGTCCTAGAATCGTGTTTAGCAAGATGGCCCAGATCGCAGTCAGGCATCCTGCTTGGGTGACATATGGTGTATTGTTGTACCCAATTTCCACAATCAAAAGACCAATCTCTCCCCGAGCGACCATTGCCATGCCCAGAAGCAGGCCTGGGTATATGCTTGACTTCACTTTCGCCGCACGTCCAGCATCCGCACCTTTTTCCACGGACGGCAACTCAGATTTGCCTGTGCTGTCTTTCGAGCTCCAGCCTGATGCCCATACCGGCAGCCAGATGCCTACTAGGAACTTTCCCAGCATCATGAGAAGGGTGTACACGACTCCGTGCCAGATCGCCTCTCCTGTCCAGAGATCCAAGAACGGGATCGCGAACCCGATGCTTGCGAAGAACAATGGTTCCAGGATGTAGACTTGGAAGTCCAAACAGTAGTATTCGAAAGTGTGGATGAAAGTGGGACTCTTGTGCTTCTCCTTCTCTCCTTGCTCTCGGCTGAGTACCACGAACGGGCCGTCTGGATGCCTTGAAGGTAGATATGTCAAGAACGAGCCAGCGAGGAACGCACCAAACAATATCGAGGTACCGGCATATGCTGCGATTGAGATGAAAGCCGAAAGCACGAGTATCATGAACACGATGTTGAACAGATGATCAAACACGTGAAAATGCGGTTCCATGAACTTGCGAAATGCAGGCGCAAATACCCATTTCGATAACACAGGTGTCAAAGCCGCCATGAGAATGGATGCGAGTATAGGTCGTCCAATGAGCCAGCCAAGGTTACCTGTACTGCCTCCTAGATCGTGGATCACGCTCGACATGACGAGGCCAGATACATCATCAAGCACAGCTGCGCTGACAAGAACTGCTCCAACACGTGTCTGGCTCAAATCCACGCTCTGCGAAGCGCCCGAAATGACCGCAAATGTGGTTCCGAGACTGGTTGCAGACAATGCCGCGCCGATGATGAAGGTTTCCACGGGGCCATATCCGAAGCCAAGGTATAGCAGTAGATAGCTGAGGCCGATGGGGAGGATCACGCCTGTGGTGGCGCACACTGCGGAGAGGGTAAGATTGGCGCGAAGGAGATCAAGTCGTGAAGTAAGGCCTCCTTAGAAGATGATGAGGATTAATCCGATGTAGCCGAGATAGATGAACGGTCCTTGCCAGATATGCTGCAGAATATTCGCCAGAGGTTGGCCGTAGATGATCCCGACGGCAATGGGGCCGATGATTCCGGCTCGTATGATTTTCTTGGATATGTAGCCGGCGATCCAGAGGAATGTGAAGAAGGATATTATGATGAGGATGTCGACGACTGTAGAAGAGCGAGCAATAGAGTTAGCAGGGATGTTTTTTGGTTGCTATGGTGTATGACAGAGTAAATAAACTTACTGCCTGGCTCTTCGTATTGTAAGAAGCGGCCTCCGCCACCATTTTCCGCTCCGCTCTCTGCCATTTGATTATGCTGTGCGAGTGGATGAACACGGCCATCGAAATGGGAGGATAGTTCAATGAAAAATAGCCATTGGTATGTTTGTGCCAAATGACGCACATCATTATAAGTAAAGTTTGCTACGCCGACCCCATATTTTGACGTCACGCTTGATTCTAGCATTGAATGAACTGCGGAAGATTGGTACAGTCAGAACCACGGAGAAGCAACACTATGCAAGAGTTGTCCTGATATTGCCGCAGCACGTGTCAAGTTCGAAGGCTCATGCTATCTGCAGCGATCCTGTTCACAAGGTCACGTCGTGAGTAAAAGATCCGCCCAACGAACGACGTACGCCAATCTTTCATCAACTTTGCACGAAGGAGAAGCAACGCTTGTGGCATATATCCCGGCATTCTACCCTCACTCCGGCGCTCTGCTTTTGCGCATGATCATCGTGAATGGCGAGAGCGGGGAAGTCAGACTTCGTCATGGCGTTCCCGATTCCATTCTGTACGTCGCTTCTACTCATTTGGAAGCCTTGACGAGGCGGAAAGGACAGGACTTCGATCAAACTCGCCGTGCCGTTCTCGCTTCCTTCTGCTTTCAAATCTAGGTTGCACGAAGTCGACTTCGCACCGCAAAGCGCGGGTCGCGCGATCCTGCCGGCCAATCTTCAACGCCGTCCCAGAACTTGTTGTTCGTGCCTAAATGGTACACGCAGCACTTGTGCAAGCCAAAACGCCTATGCATGCTCACAGGCAGCACAAATTCAGAATATTGTCTGTGTTTGTAGGACTTTGGGAGCACAGATTACAAACCAATGTCTCCTCAGGCACCAGAATTTGTCGAGAATGTTCAGTATCAGGCCATGGTTTGGTAAGACTGGTTGGTGGGAAGTGGTACGGGTTTGAAGCCACGGCAGGCAGAAGTAGAATCAAGGCAGAAAGCAAACAGTGCAGGTGAGGGATAAAGTACTTATCTTCATCATCTTCACTTCAAAAGCACGCCATTCACGCCCAGCTCTCATCGCTTCAGGTGCAAACAAGCAAGCTTCTCACCCAAATCCAGATCTCCTTACCAAGCTTCAGCCGAAGATAGCCATGTGTGCAAGCATAAGCACCTACGACCTCGCTGTCCCAATTCTAGTTCGAAACCTCGAACTCCTCAACGCCATCATCGACAAGGCGACCAAACATGCTCAAGACAATGGCAAAGATCCGGAATCATTCCTCGAGGCACACATCATCGATGACATGCTGGTACGTACGAAGCTGAATGAGCAACGATCTGATCAAAACTTTTCCAGCATCAGAGACTGACCAACAAACGCAGCCCCTCTCCTTCCAACTCCAAACCTGCAACCGCACCGCCCAAGGCATGCTTCCTCTCATAACCACCTCCGCGCTCGAAGCAGACAAGGACCACAAAGACAACATCGAAGAACCCAGAAATCTCGCCGAACACAAAACTCGAATCAATTACACAATCTCCCTCCTGCGATCTCTCAAGAAAGAAGACTTCGTCGAAGCTGTAAGTTCTCTCCCCTCCACCCTTCCCCAAACCAACTCAAGCAGTCTCCTTTCTGACATTCTCCTAGTCCACCGAAACCCGCCTCCCCGTCCCACCTTCGTACCAGAACGCTTTTCCCGGAGCATCGAAAGGCTACGTAAAATTCACAGCTTTGTCATATGTGCAGAAATATGTCTTACCGACGTTTTTCTTTCATATGGTTACTGCTTATGATATTCTGCGGAAGGAGGGTGTGCCGATCGGGAAGTTTGATTTTTTGGGAGCGGAGGATTTTGAGGCGTGGGAGATGTAGATGTAGTGGGGAAGGGAGGAGAAGAGAGGAGAAGAGGTGGGGGAGGAGGAGGGGAGAAAGAAGAAGGCCTTTGGATAGATTTCGTGAGCAAGGCTGGGAATGGGGAAAGGAGATGATACCCAAATAGATGGCTTTTCACATTATGTAGAGTTCAAAAGATCATCTACTCGTCGTTGCTCTCTGTTCGAAGGTTCGTCTCTCAAGCCTGATGGGATGCAGACAACCGTCGTGATCATGGCATGATCTCTCACAAACGGCAGTCAGTCCAAGGACGTCCGTCCATCCCTTTGCCGATTGCGTGCAATACTTCGGGTAGAGAGCTGTACAAAAAGAGCAGCAAATATACACCATGATGCTCAGATGTGAGCAGAGTGTCGTCCTCAAAGCGCAAAGTCCAGTCCGAACAGCCCCGCGAGATTTTCTCAACCATGCTCATTGGTACCGTGAACCCAGTCATCGTCCATGATTCCCGATCAGTCACTACCGTCATCGCCCGAATCACCAAAGTCTACCAGTCCTTTCGGCTTCCTCGTCGCAGGCTTCAACTCTTCTTCACTGACTTGCTCGCCACCACTACCCTCATCATCATCACCGTCTTTGTCCTGTCCCCACTTCTTTGCATATTCCTGCGTAGCTTCGAGCTCAGCAGCAAGTTCACGCCTCTCTTTGATGTCTTTCGCCTTCTCATTACTGAATCGCCCAGTCATGCCGGCTTCTTCCAGTAAGCCTTTGAGGTGCTTGATCTTCGCTTTGGGAGTATCATAGGGTGCCAATTCCTTGAACCACATTTTGCGAATGCCGCATTTCACGAGCCAGCCTTGCAGACGTTTGATCTCCTCTTCGTCCGGGCTGAGGCCTTCGTTGGCAGCCTTTTTGGATTTTGCGGTTTTGGCGGTAGTCTTCGACTTTGTCTTTGGCTCTGCACTTGTCTTCTTTTGGCGTTTCCGCTTGGGCGGCTCGTCAATCAGCACCGACATGTCGCTTTCATCGTCTTCGGGTGCCGCAGCTTTGCCATTGGTTTCCGGCTTGTCCTCGTCTGGCGGATCGGAAAGATCACTGCCATCACCAGCCTGCTCTTTCTTTGCCTCCACCTCCTTCTTGTCTTCCGTTGCGGCTGCAGGCTCTGGAGAATCGTGCTTGATATCCACATCCGACACCTCGCTGTCCTCAATGACCTTCTCGGCAGCCTTCTTGGCTGGCTTGCGTTTAGCAGGCGCCTTTTTCGTCTCACCTTCCGCCTCAGAATCGTCATCGCTGACAGCCTTCGCACGTTTCTTCGGAGCCTTTCTCTTGGCCTGTGGTTTCTTCGCCGGAGTCGCATCGGAAAAGTCATCATCCTCATCACTGGGTGTTGCCTGAGCTTCTGAATCCTCGTCACCTAACTCATCCTCAGATTCCTGCTTGCGCGCCTTCTTCGTAGGCCGCTTTTTCTGCACGGGAGCTTCATCCGACTTGCGCTTCCTCCCAGCTTTCGGGGCCGGCTTTGGTGCTGACTTCTTCGGCTTTTCCGGGGACGGCTCGTCGACAGCAAGCTCGACAATTTCTTTGCTTCGCGCTTTCCAGGTCGGATCGTGCTTGAAGAAGCCTGCTTCCAGTCCCAATTCTTGCTCGGCAGCTATCCGAGCTCTATTCACGGTGAAGTCGTCCTCCTTGATACCAATGCGTGTTACTCGCTTCAGACATTGTTCAATCTGATCATTGGATGGCTGTGCAGCTGCCGTGGACAGCTCGGAGTCGGACATGATTGTGGTGTAGCAGTGTCAAGGTGCATGCGATTGCCATTCATCTCAGCACGACACGACGCGCGATGTTGATGTGCATGGCTAGCGCGTTGTGGGGCAGCCACATCCGAGGAGCCGGAAGTCAAAGTGAGCCGCGCTGCAAACAAGCACAGGCGAGGGGAACTTTGATGCGACAGCAACTGGCAGTGTCCAGAATTTACTGCAGCGCATGCTGTTCACTCATACTGGCATACTACTTGCCTCATCAGCGAATTCACATGCGCGACGCTCGGATCTCGCGCGTGATGGTCGACGGAGGTCTGGTGTCGTCTTCATGATTGTGGACTGACGTATCTGACACCCCTGCTGCAGAATCAGTTCCGACCTTGGAAAGTTCACGAAGTGTCAAGTCACCGCTGCAGTCAATCCCACACAATTGCTGCAAGTGAACGCTTGCTGCCAGCACGGGACAAAGGCCTCGAGCTTCACTTCAACTTCACGCCCTCAAACCCGCTTTCCGCACTCCCACCGGCCACCGCCCAAAACTCCGGCTCATCGACGGCAAGCGCGTTCTGCTGAAACCCACGCCGAAGCTTGATCACTCGAGCCACGTTCAGCTTCCATCACCAACCACATCCGATCAGCGGTCGCCAGTGATATCACTGAGGTCACCGGGCTCGTGCGCGCCAACGTTCTTGTCCACCCAACGACACACCGCACCAACGCCTCCACGCTTGACCAACTTCGCGCATTTATCGTTTGTAGGACCAACTGAGCAGTCGCGCCTCAGCTCCTGCTTCTCCAACACTCGCGCCACCTACAACTTCCGACATCTACTATAAGCATCAACGGAAACACTATTCAAAGCGACTGCAGCCCGCAGCTTCACTGTAAGTACAGCTTTTTTCGACTCGGACTTCGAGACCCGCATGGCACCATGGCCAAATCATCTAAAAGGCAGGCGCCTGAGTCTGCAAAAGACTGCTTGTCTGAATGCAGCAAACATCACTCGAAAGAGCAATAACGGCCATCACTCCCAGAGCACACCTACCCTTTCGAGTCTTGAGATCCGACATCAGCTAACAGATAATCCTTTAGCAGAGGCAGCATCTAGCAAAATGCCGAGTTTCGACGAGACTCCTTCGCCCAAGGGCAGGCTTCTTCTCGTCTCCAATCGTCTGCCCATCACGATCAAGCGTTCCGATGAGGGCCACTACGACTTCTCAATGTCATCCGGCGGCCTGGTAGCTGGTCTGTCAGGTCTTTCCAAGAGCACCAAGTTTCAGTGGTATGGCTGGCCCGGTGTTCAAGTCCCCGAGAACGAACTCGGCCATGTGAAGCAGCGACTCTTTGACGAGTACAGCGCGGTG
>JAASLG010000519.1:0-22972 GCA_013365235.1 Cercospora sesami | reverse complement strand
AGAGTGCTGACGGCGCCTCATGGGTTTAGAGACTTGCCACGGCACCCTTCGTGATGCGCTTCTGGCACACATTCCCTTCCGGCATTGCGATACGGGGAGTGCCAGCAAGACGCTACTGCGTACGCATAGCGAGGGTGCCATCACGAAGCAGCAGCCAAACATGATCTGATTGCGCAATTTTTGACATAGCATGGCGCGGGATGGAGGAGAAACAACGTAGCATTCAGGATTCGAGGCAAAACACGACGATATGATGAAGGAACAAATGAGAGGAGCGTAGGGTATCCTGACGACCAGGAAAGCCGCGATAGCATATACCCCTTTTTGATGACAGCCACGATTATATGGAACAAAAACAGTATAATGCATAGCACCCAACGAAACCACCAGTCCACCACCAGCACCAAATCTCCGCTGTTCCATGACGGGAACGGTGGGATCGCGCTGCAGAGATCCCAAGATCAGCGGTAGGACGCCTGAGTGTGCGTTGGGCTCCGCTTGCGCGAGGTTACGGAGGACAGTACCGAGGATTTGCGATTCATTTCACCGAGAAAAGGGTGACGGACGCCAGTCGTCATGATTATCGCAATACAAGATTTATGCATTGGATAACGAATCCCGCTCGGCGGTTGCTCCGATGGATTTCGATCTGCCGGTCTCCTTCACGACCTGTGAAGAGGTGACAAATCCGAGGGCATTTTTGGGTCGGCTCTTGATATGTGACTGGTTCCGCTTTAGCTCGTGCAGATGTACGAGGGTCTGCGGTAGTCTGTAGTCGCGTCGATAGCAACAAAGCAGTGGAGACCGATCTCGCAGCTCGCTTGACACTCATCAATCCTGGCTATCCTCGTGGTCTTCTTCCTTGAAGTACTTTGCGAATTGCTGTGGAGTCTTCTTCAACCATGGGTTCATCTGGCGCTCATACTCGTCCTCGCTAAAAGTGTGCTCATCATATTCCTCGTCGTCAGAACCACCCGCTCGATATCCGTACGCGTTGCGATCGAATTCGTCGTCCGAAGCGACTTCGTCGTCTGGATAGTCGGCGCCATACCAGTCTTCAGCGTTCTCATCGTCTTCGTCACTGGGCTCCTCCTCGCTTAGGTCGTCGTCCATGTAGGTTTCCCATTGAGCCTGATCTTCCTCGGTGATGATGAGATAGCCGACATTGCCAACATCTTGTGCGTCTATTTGCGCAGCACCCGAAGTTGTGGCTAGAACATAGGTGTCATAGACATAGTCGCCCTCCTCGTCCATGCTCGCGTCATCGGTTTGTGGGGATCTCGACAGGGGCGCCGACGACTGAGCGACTCGCTGCTGGTGGATCGCACGACTACGTTGTGCAGACAATTTGGGCATTGCTGTGATCTTCGGTTTAGCCGGTACACGATTAGTGATACCGCCATTCTCTCTGCTGGCTTCATGCACGGCAAACTGATGCAGCGTATCCGCCATGGATTGCATCTCTGCATCTGTCTTGCCATTCGCATTGGAGGAAGAAGACGCTGCATTCCCATTTGCCTTGATAGCAGCGCCTTTGCCAGGTCGCTTCAGTGGGCGGTCGACAGGCTCTGCAGATGCTCCTTGCGTAGATAATACACTCGCAGAGCGCTGTCGTCCAGCAAATTCAGCCACTGCCTTTGAGTCGCTTCGGTTCATGTCCCGCTTTGCGCGCTTCTCCGAAAATGTAGCAATGCCCCGTTCTCTACTCGCCTTACCCTTCCGCTTTCCAATCTTAGGTTCTGGTGTGCCAACGCGCTTGAGATGAAAGGTGCGCCTCTCCTTCGTGATTGTGCCCTGGCTGATGCCATTGCCCGATATATTGCGCGACAGCTTGCCTCGCTGATGGCCATTGGTCTCTCCGACGCGCTTTTGAACATCGTCTGCGTTGAAAAGACTCGGAGTCTTCGATGAATCTTGCTCCTTCGCTTCTTTCGACTCCACTACAGTACCATCACTCTCGCCGCTCTCCTTCAGCACATAATGAAACCCAGGCTCTGTCACCCTTCTCTTTCCCGCTCTCTCGACGAGCAATGCCGCGGGTGCCTCCTCGCCCCTTTTGCGCTTGATGGCGATGAACTGCGGTCCTGTCGACATGTTTGGCGCGGATTGATGATTTTCGATGCAGCTGAGCTCTCGCACTTTGTCCGGTTTCACAGCTTCTTCTCGAGGTTCTCCGAGGATGCCCATGCAGGACGCGGTGGAAGATGAAACACTCGTTCCAGCGAAAGAAAGATGCGAGTCCGAATATGGTAGGTCTGGAAAGGGTTATGTCACGCGCCGCTGCTTGTCCCCCTTATGGCGTCACTTGTTTCGTCCGTACACTTCACGCGCGAACCCCCACTTTTCACATGCTGAGCAACAGGAGGCAAGAGTACAAAGAGGTTCTGGCATGACCGAAAATTAGGGCCATTTGTCGCCAGTGTGGCCTCACAGCTTGAAGCGCCGTGTTGTGGTCATTTGGATAGAGAGGGTTTTTGATCTTCAAAATGACAGTATCTAAATCGAACAAACGAGAACGCTCACAGGCTGGTAGGATCATCGTGATATCTATGCAATGCTAATTCCCTTTGTCGCGCTTCAGCTTCCGCCTTTCTACAGCTTCTTTCAAAGCAGACAACTTCTCTTCAGTGCTTTTGATTGCAGCATCCATCTGCCTTTCGCTCATTCGTTGCGTATCGAGGTCTTCAGTCTTTGCTTTGCTCTTGGGTCCCTTCGAGCGATCATGTTGACTCGAGGATGAATGGACACCCGCAAGGCCTACGCGATCCTCTAACCAATCCCACAGAGCCGTTTCTTCCCGTCGCCAGAGCTCTTCGTATGCTGCGATACGATCCGGTGACGCATAACCAGGAACGCCTACCTGACGTCCTCCTCGGCTTGGCAACAACCACGAATAGGTCAGCAGGACAACTAACACAGCGATGAGGACCTGGGCGTTGAAGAATGGGCGAAGTAGAGCGCCAATCGGCTCGAGCAGTGGCCGCACGGGTTCCATAGGGCCCCAATTGGCTTGCGCAGCCGCTTGTGAAGCGGGAGCTTCGCGCTGTGCGACAACTTCAGTAGTGTCGAAGATCTCCTTCCTCCCACCTTTCCGCTTGCCTTTTCGCGGCAATCCCTTGACTGGGGGCTTCGTTGTCACGGCAGCTTTGATGCTGGCGACGATAGCCTTCACATACTCGGTTTGTCCAGATAACGCACCGCTTTCGATGGCACCTGAACGGGTCAGCTAGCTGGTCACCGCCATTTATCACACGGACTTACTCTTCAACCAACTCTTGGCTGTCCACTCAAGAGTAAAGCTAGCAAGCATCCTGGTTGAATTATTGGGGCCCCACATGAGGCAGTATCTGGTCTTTGTAGTAAAAGAACTGCCGCTCGGCACATCTGGAGTCACTGTGCTGCACTCCACAGAGACTGCCTTGTCCAAGTCAAATGCTTTCAAAGTGTTCGTAGTCGTGCATCTTGTCTGCTTGGGACCAACAGGATTGAATAACGGCTTGATGTAGTCGAATGTGAAGGTCTTGTGATCATTGTCCAAGCCGATCTTGTCATCAGCATAATTCAGCTCGCGGGACTTTTGATCTTCCACCAGCCATTTCTTCATGAACGCTCCTGAAGCTGGACCGAACATGAGGGAATACACCTGGCCAAGGGGCGCTGGTATTGTTGTGTCAATCAGAGCTCTGTCGTAATGTTCTGCGCTGTCGCTGCACTCGGTTGGCTCGTGAGCGGGCGCTCCTGGAAATTCGCTGCTCACAGCGGCCCCGGTGACGGCAGTATCTGCGCCCTCGAGTCCTTTGGGTACAGTCCCGTTGACTTGTGGCGCAGGAGCGACTGGAATCGCAGAAGTCTTACGACTGAGAGTATGATCGCCGACATTGCTGCCAACATCGCTGGCTCCCATGCCCCCGTCGGTAAAACTGCCTACATCATCTTCGTCATCATCCGCGTCCTCATCGTAGACCTCGTCGTCGGACCCTTCTGTGGAATCATGCCCTCCACCGGGCTCCTCTGCTACCTCTGTTTTATCGCCAGTGCCCGCGTTGTTAAGCACCACACCGTTCAGTGAGCTCTTCAGATTTGGATGGCCGATCTTCCATATCCCAATCAAAAGCTCGTATGTAGAGTCGCGCGCCACGAAGCTCGCAAAAGTGTTACGTGCTTGGAGAGTCGAGATGATCAACGCGTTGGGAAAAATGACTGCAGTGCTCTTCTTCTCGATGGAGATAACTTCATCGAAACTAATGACAAGGTTTGTCACCCAGCCAAGGATGTTGCTTGAAAAGCATATGTGGCCTTCGGAAACATACAAGCGTCCGTGAAGCAGAATGTCTCGCTGCAATGCAGCGGAGTAGTCTTCAATGAGATAGTCGTCCTCAGGAACACTGCGGAATTGGTTGTGGAAGTCTTTGTTGCGCTTACTACTCGCAACAGCGAAGCCCGTAAGCCGATGGCCAGTGCCATGTGCACCTGGTTGGGCGAGGCCCGTGGTGCTATCCTTGAGTGCTGCAGCGATGGAATTGCCTGTGCCTGCTGTTGCTGAGCTACCACGATGCTTTCGGCGACCACTCAGCTTGCTCCTGACACTATTAGAGCGTTTGCCAATGGTACTTTCGGCACCTGCAGCTGGTCGAGGAGGCGTCTGCTCTCCAAGCATTAGACGTTCATTTGATGCGATCGACAAAGGTCGATTGTGGCCGTTGAGCACGGTCCCCGTCTCAGACTGCTGTTTCTCGTAGGCGCTGGAAACAGCGCGAGCAGCAGCATCCTCCTCGACTGCCCTGCTCTTCTCACCATTTTGGAGGGACCCATCAATCTGCCCTATTGCTGGAGGATCGCTCGCCGCAGCCATGAGATCCGGCGCGCTTTCAGAAATGCCCAAGTGTCCAAAGTTTAAGTTACCCTTGCCGAGTGTCTCAATGGCAGGAGGTGCTCTGTCGCCGTCGCCTAGCCCAGTTGCTGGCCTGCTCTCTGAACCTGGAATGACCTCCTCACCTCCTTCGCCAGCATCGACGAGCTGAGGAGTGCTGTTGGGTTTTGCTTTCTGAAACGGCAGTATATTGATGCCGCTTCCGACTGAGCCTGCGGCCTTTTGTGTGGCCGAGAAGATTGAATTAAAGAAGCCTGATGCCCCTTCGTGTTGGGTCCCCTGCGTCAATGTGCCTCCGGGGGTCTTAGCTTCTTCCGCAGTCGGCGTCAAAGGCACGATGGTGCTATTAGAGAGCTTGCTTGGCAGGCTGGCCGCTGATTCAGCTCGTCGGCGTCGTATTGCTTCGACTGAGCTTAAAGCACGTGTCGCGGGTGAGCCTTTGGTAGGCGATATCAAGGGAAATGTGGCAGAGGCGGCTGTGAACTCAGTCGGCGTGGGAGGAGTTACCAGTGTGGTCGGCGTATCAAGGAGGTGGGGGGTCGATGGCGATTGTGTCTCGAGCTGCTGCTTGCCCTTTCGCTTCGGGGTCTCTGGCCGTTCTTGATTTACTACAGGCAGCGATGATTGTTTGGCCAGCGAAGCTGATGTCGTGTCCTCGGCTTCCTGCAAGTCGTTGACACTATTCCTCCTGCTTACGGTCTTGAACAGCCCCCCAAGGCCACCACTTGCACTCCCTGACTTGACTGCCTCTACGTCGCCCGACTTCTTTCGAGATAAGTTCAGCTTGCCACGCAATTTGCTGGCGGGCGAAGGGCTACGATCGGTTCGTGGTCCAGCGGGGAGAGTATCGGTGGTGGTTGGGGGTTCGACGATGTGTGGAATGTTCGCCAGTGCCTCGGCCGCCACAGAAGGAATGAAGTTGTCGGGCTCTCGCAGAGTTGAGCTCGTTTGCGCGTTGATCTCAGGCGACGAGTAGGTCAGATAGCCGGTATGGGAATTGTGTGTGGAAAGAGATGGTCGGATAGGATTACTGTGATGGAAGCAATGAGGTCAATAAAGAACAGAGGCTCGGTCGCAAATAGTAAGAACGGAATGTGCCAACTGGGCCAGCCAGAACTGTCAAAAGCGATAGGACATCGGTTCACGCAGCTCGAACGACGTGTATTGAGGAAGTGGTTGTTGGTGATGGTGATCGTGAGTGCAGATCTGACCGAAGCATCCGTTTGAGCAAGCCGGCACGTGCATCGGGTCGTTCCGATTCGACTGTGACAGGCCAGGCTGAAACTGAATCTGGGTGCCCCCTTCCAGGGCCAGATGTGTCTGAGCTGAGCTCTCTTGTCGAAAGCTCGTATTCGAGGGATGTAATGCCATCGCATTCAAGATCATGTGTGCAAGTCGTACTTACTTATTGTCATCAGTTCTCTCGTCGTCGGTAAACAGACTGCTTCGACCACTTCCACTTTGCAGCAGCGATGAGTCGGAGTGTTCGACGTCCAGGCCGTTCGAATCATTGCTCAAGCTGCGCTCTATCTCGTTGGTCCGACCTGTTCGGATCTTCCGTTTGGTCTTTGCAACGAAAGTTGACAGTCGACGCGCCGAGGGGTCCTCGCTATCCCGGCGGCTGTCAACGGAGCCTCTTCGGCCGGAGCGGTCCTTGACCTTGCTAATGGCCCTGTCCATAGAAGATCGAAATCCAAGCGCATTGTCGGCATCGTCGCTGCTACTGGGCAGTGAGGTCGTTGATGAATTGGCAAATCCTTGGGCGGCGCGACTGGGAGGACGAAGTGACGCCAATGATCCAGAGCCAGGCTCCGTCATTGTTGTGCGCTCAGCAGTGCAGTAGTGCTATGGACGTGACGGCCACCGCGTCTCGCATGTCTTCTCGAGATCTGTGCAACCAGGATCAGGGCGCACCTGGCCAGGATCGTGAACCTAGGAGATGGTAGTTCCTCGGCGCGCTGGCAATGTGTATGATGATGCGAATCGCAGAGATGGTGAGGGGCCAGCGGTATGCATTCGCGACTGGATCACAGAACGACCGACAGTGGCCGAGGAGAAGAAGTGCGTGTGAAGTTGAGATTGTAGGATGGTAAGGCCTGCGTCATACCGTTGTCGTTGTGGTTCATCCTGAAGTGTTCCCTGCTAGCTCGACACGTGAAGCCGGAGGCAAGTCCGCTTAGCCTGTCTGGGACACATGCACCTGACCCCAGACAATCAATGTGACGATAGCAAACCAGACCAAACCTGAGCATCAACAGACAATCTCATTCCGCGACCCATCATGGCTGAGGCGGCAGCTTTGACAACAGTGAGTGCACCGGCAAGGCTCGCCGAATGCGACTGATGATACCTAGGCCCAAGCGCACGCCCGCAAGGCTGCCGAGGAGACGCAACAGATCAACTGGACGCAGGCGGCCGAAGAGCATGGCCACGCAGCGACAGAATATGCGCGAGCGGCGAAAAGCACCGGAGACTCCGAGGTGGGCTTCCTTCCATTCACTCGGGTCACATATATTGACGTGATTTACAGGCTCTGAGGATCTTGAAACTACTGGAAGAGCAACACCTCAAGCTCGCAACCATTATCAGAGCCCAAGACGCCCCAGAGCCTCCATCAAATGCCACTACGGATACGGCACCCGAAGCTCTCGATGTATCTCGACACGATTTTGCAAGGGCAGATACTATCGCAACTTCCCCATCCTCGGTGAATGATCCTGCCTCGCCAAAGTCAAAGCCAACCACATCTGCTATAGCCGCAGCACGGTTTGGCAGTGCTGTCCGCGACTCGTCTCCCTCTTTAGCGCGAGACATCGCTTCCAGGCGTGGAATTCCACAGCCAGGACGGAATCCACCATCGGCGGCAGCCCAAGCCCGAGCACGACAGCTATCGCCAGAGTCCCATCGCAGAAACCGATCCGCGCCCAGTCCAGCTCCCAAAATTCCGCCCTCAGTCATGGATAGCCAAACTCTGAAGCCAACACGCGACCCGAAAAAGGCAGAAGACGACGACGCCTTTGCCAAATTCTACAGCAGCATCACCACGGGCACGATGACAAAGCTTTCCTCTGTGCTCGCATATGCTGGTCTACCACTGACTGCAGACGACGTGAAAATCGATCCACCAACACCACAAAAGTTGACCCAGAGAACAGTCCCAGCGAGCGATTCCCCAGACGTCAAGAAGATCTTCTCGAAAGCTGCTCTCGAGGCCATCGAAGACGAGCACCGCCAACGCGGGCACCACGGCCATGCATTCGGTCCTGCTGAGAGCTTCTACGTCGTGCAAACTGGTGGAGGCACCTACTCCTATGCCGACATCGCCAAAGCACAACAACAGCAACAGTTAGAAGGTATCGATGAAGATGATGAGGAAGCATTCGTGGATGCCCGCGAAGCCCAGACATCGCCTA
This sequence comes from Cercospora sesami, assembly GCA_013365235.1. NCBI lineage: Eukaryota > Fungi > Ascomycota > Dothideomycetes > Mycosphaerellales > Mycosphaerellaceae > Cercospora > Cercospora sesami. Next base: position 14,689 of record JAASLG010000519.1, on the reverse strand, counting down.
AACACAGCCGTTTCTCCTCGCGCGGTGGCGGACCACGAGACTCCTTTGGCAAATCACGAACGCAAGAGGAGTTGGAACTCGAAAATGTGACACTCAAACATACACTGGAACAGCTAGCGACGCGATTATCAGAATTCGAAACCCACGCTCAGGATGCTTCAATGGCAGCCTTGACCCAGAGTATGGCCAGTATACAAGGTCATGCTCCGCAAGGAGGCAGCGATCCAGCACTCATAGCACGGCTGCGGCAAGTCGAGCAACAACTGGAACAGAAGGCCGAAGAGATGCAGAAGATACAGAATCTCGCAGTGAAGCAGGAAAAGACTTTGAAGAAGTACCAGTCAAAGTGGGAGGAGATCAAGCAGAGTGCTCGAGCGAAAGAGAGAGCGAAGGCGGAGAAGAGCGAGAAGGCAGCAGAAGTGCCGGCTGGGGTGATGGAGAGTACGTGATCTGTACGTTTACCTTGAATCACAGAAAGTCTGCTTGGAGTGTTTCGCTACTGGACAGCTTACGGAAACTTCATGTAGCAGCTGGCCTGGCCCTTTGAGGTTGCTCATTAGAGCGAGAACCATGTCATGCGTGGATATCACTACCAAATATCACTATTGCTTCTCTTCCCTTGTCCCTGACCCCCAAGGCCTCTACAGAGAGTTGTGTCTGTTGCGATATCTTTCTGCTTTCATCTGAATGCCGAGCCTTATCGTTTCCAGCATAGCCCATGCCGCCAAGCAAATCTCGATGGCCAGTCCCAGCTCATTGTCTCCGTCAAGCCGTTTTCACACCCGCCTAGAGGACCATGATATCCTTCGGGGGACTCTTCTAGGCGCATGCTGTAAGACTGGGCCGCGCGCGATGGGCAAACATGCCGTGCGCTGTGCAAATGAGGCTCGGTGAGACTCGTGCGTCGTATTATGTTCGCAGCAAGGCACATCGAACATCAGAATCTCAATCGGTCTCCATCTTCGTCTCAAAATAACTCGTCACAGCATCCACAAGATCTTGTTTCTTTCCAGTGGCACCTACGCCTTTGCTCTTCAACCATGTTTTCAGGTCGTTCACTTTGAACTTCGACAAAGTCTCCTTCTCATAGGCACTTCTCATATCAGCATCCGTGATACCTGCTTCATCATCGTCCTCATCTTTGACCTTCTTCTTAGCAGGCGCTGAAGAAGACAGCGCGGTTCTCTTGGCGCCTCCGTGAGCCGCCGGTTTGATGCTGGCATTGTTCTCGCCGAGCCATTGATTGAACGCCTCGTCAAGTTTCTCACCCCATTCGATGACATATCCGCCCGCCCTCTTGTGGATCTGTCGCCATCTGGGCAAAGTCTTGTCATCTGGATGCTCGGGCAAATCTTCGTCCAGCGCCATTGCTTGCAAGATGCGGAAGAACCATTGTAGAGCAGGGTTGGGATATTTGAGAGGATCGTAGACGGCTTTTGGGAGCTGCAACTGTTGGATGATCGTGCGCATGGCATCAACGACCTCATCTGGCGCTTTCACGAGGTTCACATCTGGATTGTCACGGATATCATCCGCAAAGGGAAGCGGCTTGATCCAGATACCTGGAGGCATATGCTGCTCGCCTTCTTCGTTGCGCTCCTCTGCACCTGGGATGAGGGCAGCCAGTCTAGGAGCTGCATTACGACGTGGGATATACCAAGCCAGACCGAACTTCTGATCTCGAAGGAGTTTCTGATGCAGAGCGGAGAACACACGAGCAGATCCCACGTAGCTTTCTTCTGAAGGATAGATGAATGTCGATTTCTCCAGGCTCGCCCATGTGGGCAGCATTTTCAGAGGCTTGAATCCGATGATACGGATAGTCGGTTCACCAAAATCGTTGATCTTTGCCATCTCTTCCAGAGAGAACGAGACTGTCTCGCCACCAAACTTGTAAGCCCTGCGTATTTCAGTCTTCTCGACCGTACGGGCAGTGGCTTCATCCAGAAGCTCGCTGTGGCCCACTGCGATCTGTGCTTTCTCGCTATCTGAAGGGAGATAGATGTACGTTTGTCTGGCTGGAGTCTGCCTCTTCAAGATGATGTACCCTTTCACCCCTATCTTCAAACCTGGTCCTATCTCCAGTGGCACACTGCTGAAAAGTGCTCTGCGTGGTGCATTGCGCGACTGCACCGACGACAACAGTGACTGCAACAAGCTGATGCCGTCCTTTGCCGTAGAACTCGCAGCTTTGATATCTGATGTCAGAGGAGCAGGCGCATCCGGATCCGAAGGCGTAGCTGAGTATACAATGTCGTTATAGAACTTGCTGCGATCAAACGTGTACCCACGATCCGGATGTGATATCGGAAAGAGTTCGATGGTCACACCCAGGTCGTACAAGTCTTTGGCACGTACAGCAGCGCTATTCCTCGCATCTCGATCCGATGAATGCGGATAGTCATTGTCAGTGACCAGGAACAGTCGTCTTGAAGAAAAGTTGGGCGCTTTGGTGGTGAATATCTGATTGGCACAGAACAGCACATTTGCCATACTGACTTCATCTTTGCTGGCTTGTAGTATCTCTGAAGCTTCCTCTTCGTCGTCGACTAGGGTTCGTAATTGCTTAACGTCTTCGGCGGCTGGGACGTTAAGGTCTTGAAGAAGATAGCAGTGAGGGTACTGGAAACCTCTGCCCGAGTCATCGCCTTCATCGAACTTGCTCTTCTCGGTGTTGAAAAGTAAGATGCCCATCATGTCGTGTGGATTGCTAATGATGCGTTGCTGCATTAATGCATAGGCACACTTCAATGCAGCAAGCGTTGGTGACAGAGCCGTGTCAGGTTTCTTCTCATCAGTCTCAGAGGGCTTGGTCAGCATGCTCTTGGAAGCATCGATAGCGAACAAAACCGCATCCTTGACAGTCTTGTAGCCCGATGCATCTTCGACCTCGTCGTCTTCATCTTCCTCATCGTCGCCGCGACCGTAGTTATTGTCGCCATCAGCTGGGCGGTATGGAAGACCAGGCATATTGCTCGTGTCTGTGAGGTTTGTTGGTACTTCACCGATGTGTGAGAGCGGCGAGATCACTCATGGCGTTTGATGCACTTTACTGACAGTCGCGAACGAGCCAACAGGCAGCAACGCGTCAAGCTCTCACACTGGACGCGCTATCACATGACAGCCTAAATTGAGTCTCGGCCCAAGCCGATCCCTGTTCGATGATGCCGTGAGCGCGATCGATGCCTCGGACAAATCATTTCGAGCTGGAAGCTGCTTACGGCTTAGTCCCAAGAATGTCTAGCATGCCCTCTCTGGCCTGTTGTCACCGTCGACTGTAGCCCGCACAACCACCTCCATCGCCATCTGTCACTATGAGCGTGCAGCAGCCCCTCAAGACGTTCACGCGACGCGCCACCGCCGCCCAATGCCTCCAGTTCACCCCCCGATCTGTGCACCACAAGCCGCGAATATGGAGCAGCGAACGCAGTATGGCCACTGTCGCGCCACCCGTCACACAGAATGAGGTTGGCAAGAACGGGCCGACGGCCATGGTCTTCATGAATATGGGCGGGCCCTCCACGACCGACGAAGTGGGAGACTTTCTCTCGCGCCTCTTCGCAGACGCCGATCTGATCCCGCTGGGACCTCTGCAGAACTATCTGGGACCTCTGATTAGCAGACGACGAACACCCAAAATCAAGAAACAGTATTCCGACATTGGAGGAGGCAGTCCCATCCGGAAGTGGTCAGAATATCAGGCCGAAGAGATGTGCAAGATCCTGGACAAGACGAACCCAGAAACAGCACCACACAAGCCTTACGTGGCGTTCCGTTATGCAAATCCACTGACGGAGGAGATGTACAACAGACTGTTTGAAGACGGGTTCGGTAAAGGCAGAGGCGGACGTGCAGTTGCTTTCACACAATATCCTCAGTACTCCTGCTCGACAACCGGATCATCACTAAACGAGCTCTGGAAATGGCGTCAACGTCTCGAATCGCCAACCCGCAACTCCGAAGCACCTGCAGAAGGCTCAATTCAATGGAGCGTAATCGACCGTTGGCCAACACATCCCGGCCTAGTCGATGCCTTCGCCGAGAACATCACGAAGCGGCTCGAATCCTACCCCGAAGATGTTCGGGATAGCGTTGTACTCCTCTACTCCGCCCACTCCCTCCCTATGTCCGTCGTGAACCGAGGAGACCCATACCCAGCCGAAGTTGCAGCAACGGTGTGGGCAGTTCAGCAAAAGCTAGGACACAAGAATCCTTACAGATTGTGCTGGCAATCGCAAGTCGGTCCATCGGCCTGGTTAGGAGCGCAGACAGCAGAAGTCGTGCCAAATTTGCTCAAGAAGGGACAAAAGGATATGGTTCTCATTCCAATTGCTTTCACCTCGGATCACATTGAGACTCTGTACGAGATTGATCAAGAAGTCATCCATGAAGCAGACGAGATGGGCGCTGAGGGACGCGTGAGACGATGCGAGTCGCTGAATGGCAGTACAACTTTCATCAATGCTCTGGCGAACTTGGCGAGCGACCATCTCAAGTCAGGCGTCGTCTGCAGCAAGCAGATGGGTCTGCGATGTCCAGGTTGCACGAGCGAGAGATGTCTCGAGTCGAAGCGTTTCTTCATGGGACAAGGCGACCAGCAAGGCAACTCAGCATTGACTTTGTAAATAAGCCAGGAAGCATGTACGTTAGCGTTATATATCTTGTGTAAATATCGGACCAGAAAAAGAAAGAGTGGGAAATAAGGCATCAGATCCGCTCAATTGATTCTAATGGTTAAGAGTGGTATCATTTCAAGCCATACAGCAGACTCTACTAGTGCTTGTACTTTCTCCATGTCGCAGCTATCATCCAGGGGCGCCATGCGCGGCTCACTTCGCTATGCATAACAAGCAAGCACGAACAGAAACTCGTCGTGGTATCCCCATCTATCCTCTCCCATCCCTAATGTGATGACAATTGGCTCGCAGCGAGCATCCATGCCAGACATCGCGGCCTTCCGGCCACATCGCTCGCTTGATCAGATATCCATGCACCGATAAATAGTAAATCAACACCTGCAAGGGCAACACTCCCACTTCGTAAAATCGCCATTAACGCTTGCCACGGTTCACGGGCACAGCCACTCCTCGCCCTCTGTCTTCTCGCTCTGCGGCCTGCTTCTTGGATTTCTTCTCCTTCGGCTTCGGCCGCTGTGAGTGGATATGTCCTTGTTCGTCGATCGCCATCGTATTCGTCCAGCGGAGACAGCGTGCTCGCTGGGCGCTCTCCTCCTCAGCCTGTTTGTGGCGAGTGGAGATGCGGTTGCCACTTTCTTCTTCCGATTCGAGCTTCTTCGCAGCTTCCTGATCCATAAAGTTCTTGTATGCTTCCATATACTGTGCAATCCGATCGCGCCATTCGAGAAGTTCCTTTCGCAGCTTTCTCTCGCGCTCGCCTCGGTCATCAAGCCAGCCGATAAGATTGTCAAGACGATCTGGATCGTCGATGTAGCCCCATTCTTCTGCAGATTCGAGAGACACGCCGCCCTCTTCTTGCTGGCGGCGTTGAGGCACAGTAGTCTGGAAGATTCTCTGGTACTCCTTCTGCTCCTCTGGCGTGCGATCGATGAAACCCTCACGTTCCATGACGTCCGGTCCCTGTACCCAGATGCGACCATTGGCATAGCCGTAGGACGAAGTGCTTGAACTGGGTAACCCACCAAAAGGCTGTCCATTTCGCTCGAACCAGTAGTAGCGATTGCAGAAGCGATCCTTGCCCAGCACCTTCGTTCGCTGGACATTAGCCTCACGCAAGTCCGAGTCGCATTCGGCAATCTTCTCTTCCTGCAGTCGGATCCGCTCTTTGAGCTCTGTGCACTCCTTTTCGATCTTCTTGAACTCCTTGGCAGCTTTGTTATGCGCTTTGGCGGCTTCGGCTTTCTCAGCTTTCTCCTTCTCACGGCGAGCCTGATCCTCTTCACGTTTGCGTTTTCGGTCACCACCGCGACGAAGTGACCTGCCTCCGGGAGTTCCCTCGCCGGGCTCTGGACTACTAAAACTCCCGTTGAGCTCGATGGAATCTTCAGTGGCTTCTAGATCTGGCGCTTCTGTTGGCTCAGCCTTGGGAGAGGGCGGCAGGTGGTCTGGCAGAAGGATCTTGAATTCGCGATCCTTCACAGCGAATTCCTCCATGGCCAGCTTCTTTTCGCGCTGATGTTCGATTTTGCGCTTGCGCACGTCGGTCATATCGTCCATGCATGTTTCAAGGAAGTCCTTGATCGCTTCCGTGCGTATGGTAAGTACTGTTAGCATCTGCAGAGCCGCGATCCTAAGATTCACGTCCATAGACGCGTATTGCTCCATCGCGGTGGTTGACGTCGGTGGCTCGTCAACCGGTGCAAGATGTGCCAGGACCTTTTCGCATGTCTCTTTGTAAGATGGGATCTGAGAGAGCTGGTGGAGTATGCCAACGACAATGACCTGCCAGCCGCCATTGCTAAAGTCTCGAGCTGCTATTCGTTCTTCCCATGTACGATCACCAATCATCTCCACGGCTTGGTTTCGATTCTCTGCAACTGGACTTTGGGGCTCGGCAACCTCCATGTGGCTGAGCCTGCTACGAGTCGATCGTGCAGGTACGTCGGGCAGAGGCGTGGAGATTTCGCTATCGTCCTGGCCGTCTGTGTCATCGTCGGGCGGTGATTCTTCGATCTTTTTCCGCGGCATGTCTTTGACCAGAACCTTGCCGCTCTCATCGACGAACAACTTGAGCACTGCGCAGTGGATCTCGTCAAGAAGCTCACAGGGAAAGTCCAGCTCTTGATACTGCATCGCTTCCACAAAGTCATCGAACGTGAAACTGTCGAGAACGTAGACCTCGCATTGCACGTTCAGCGTGTTCCACACTTCGAGCAGCATGCCAACTGACTTCATCTCGATACCTTGCACAACAGTCTTTCGTCCACTGCGCATGTATTCAGCAAGTTCATCGTTGAAGAATTTGAGCTCCGGCCGCGTGGTTCCGTTGCGCTTTGGAGGGAGATCGAGATCTTCGATAGGGTACTTGATGACAGGTGGCGGGGGCGCTCGGGGCTGCACTTGATTCATCATTTGATGATGTTGCTGTTGCTGCTGTTGGTAATGTCCGACTGGTGGTGGAGGGGCGCCTGGCATTTGTTGGTGTTGAAGCTGGCGCTGGATGAGCTGCAACTCCTCATGCCGCAAACGCTCGAACTCTGCTGGCGACATGTTCTTCGGTTTCTTATTCTTCGGCGGTCGCATTGTCAACATTTGCGTCTTGGCCGCCATCATTTTCGCGTCTTGGAACAGGTGCTGCGGGATCTCCATCGGTAGTCGATACTGAATCGCCAGGTGTTCCTTGACAAGCCATGGAGCCCCACTCCACGCCTCGCGCTGCAACGAGTTCTTAAGGAACGCGCGGAGGTTCTGCTTGGTGAAGACCTTGCGATCGCGGCGGATATGCTTGTCGTCCAGTAGTGCCTCTTCACTGGGAGTGTGATGTACTTTGATGAAGTACCGTGAGAAGGGCGCACGCTGCACACTACCATCCGCGCCCCTTATCATCGGAAATTTGGCCTTCTCACGAATTGTACCTTCAAATTGCTCGCCATTGTCCAGCGTGCACACGACTTCCTCGCCAGGAAAGTAATCACTCTTGAAATCGTCGAAAACTTTGTTGACTAAAAGTTCATGAGCAGGACAATTCAATTTGGGGCGGTCTGCCTCACCAAGTTCATCCATGCGCGATATTGTTGAGAATTGCACGCTTCTCAATATCGGATCACGCAGTACTTCAGGAAAGAGTGTCTCGATATTCGCTTGGCTTTTGGTCTGGCAACAGTCAGCAGCTGAAACGGCTGATCCGATCACATGAACCGTTTACCTCAGACTCTAACGCGTCCCAATACGTCAGTCCGGATTTGCCATTGACCGCATCTGTGAACTTTTTCTGCAAGGCATTAGCAAACAAGTCCCGTGTTGCATGCAAGTATATCATACTTGATTGAGCCAATCGAAGCTGTGCGAGAAATTAGCTGTGTACTGTGCCTTATAACACGCTCCGTCTGAGCCTACCGTTTGAGGTATTTCTCGTAGTCAGTGAAGACCTCGTTCGTGCCTTTCATCACATAGACCTGTTAAGCGCGTGTCAGCCAAGATCTCAGCCTCCGACTGGCTTATAGCTCACTTCGACATTGTCGGGCACGTCAGGCGTCGCCGTGATGAGGTTGACTGGCTTCCTCTTATTGAGAACCTGTGTTTCGCTGTTGGCTACTCGCCCTGATAATGTTTCTTTCGATGTGCGCACCATTTTGTACAAGCCCAGCGCGCAGCTGGGTCCTACGCGGCGTCCAGCGGGGTGGAGGTGATCGGTGAATGTGTCGATGTATATACTGGTGATCGATCGCGTGGTTGGAGTACTTGTTGAGTTGAACAAGTGGTCAAGGCATGTGATCGGGATGGATTGAGTGGTAGGTCCAGGAAGTGCGCGTGTGGTCGCAGAAGTTAACTCCGGGGTGCAGTCGGTATACAGAGGCAGCCGAGACCAAACGCGTCAGAAGAGCTAGTCCAGCAATGGCGCGAAGCTCATGGAGGGCGCGGAGGATGGTGATGGCGATAGAAGGGCGGTGTTGTGGTCGCGGGGACGGTGGGTGGCTTGAGGTGAGGATTAGAAGAGGAACAGACTTTTGGGGGAGACAACATGACGGACGATGTTCTGTGGAGTCCGCAGTCTGATGCATGCTTGGTGCTCTGCCTTCTGCCCTTTCCGCCAACCGGCTTGCGGGTAGCCTAACTCTAAGTCGCGCTCGCGCTGGCGCTCCCTCGTCTTGGCACTTCTCGTCTACCCATCCCATCTTTCAACGCGGCTCAAATGCCTGCGCAACATCTCGCACTGGCCATGTTTGGGCTCATTGTGATCGCAACAAATGGGCCGTTCGCTGTAGATTCCTACCGCGACCATGCGAATCAGTCGTATTCGCTCGTACATCGATGAAGCGACACTCCCGTTCTGTTCCCTTGCTTTGACCTTCGTCATATCCCGACTGGTCGGCCGCGGGACCCTCTGCACCCACTGACCACGAGTGAAATCGCACAAACACCACGAAACATTCGATAATCACGTGTGAATGCTGCGAGGACATACCTAGACGGGTTGTAGCGATGACTTCCCCTAGGATCGATGGCAGTCAATTTTGCTGCGACCAGTAAGCCTAAAGCCTAGCTTGTCAAGACAACAATAAGAATGTTTGAAGCGAAGAGAAAATGGATGTTGAGTTCTTGTCACTGATAGTATAGAACAAGCGCTGTTTCTCCTGCTACGAAGTGAAAAATACTACCAAGAAGCCCACCCAGCTCCCTACCACGCCTACTGCGCAGTACGAACTGGTGAACATCAGAGGCAGGAATTCGTACTTGGCACCAAATACCATCTGATGTAGTAATGAGCAGTATGCGATCAAAGGTATCGCCACTGCAATATACAGTAGAGAGAATCGATCGAGTAGGAAAATTCGCGGTTTTTCAGATCTGGCATTTGGTTAGCGACTGCGTCAAAAAGGTACATATTCAGAGCTGGTGTGGTTACTTACGCAGGTGCCAGGCGATCGAAGGCTATGAGGAACGCAACAAGCCATAGGATCGTGTATACCACCTTGACCGGGAATTCCAGAGCGGTGAAAAGGAGCGGAAAAAGGCTCACGTGACCGGCGACCGCCAGTGGTCTGAAAGCACCGAGAAAGCGTCTATCCTTCAATGCCAGCAGACTGAACGGGATGATGACCAAGAGAATGGCTTTCTCGTGAACGTGCCAGCCGAAGAGGAATGAGGCATAGCCGCATAACGTAATCGTTGCCACGAAGTTGTCCCATGTCGGTTGGGCGAACAATTTGATGAGAGCCGGCTTTGATGTGTCAGTACAGTGTCATGAAAACAGTTGTATCAATCTTACAATTTGCGCTGCCAGAGTCAGGACAAACGTGAGTCGTGGCGGGATGTTAGGCAAGACGGCAAAAGAAGTGTCGCCGACCAAGCCACGGGTGACACTGTTCACAGCATCTGCATCGACCGGGAGCTTGAGATACGGGGCCACTGCGATCATTAGCAAAGGAGACTGTTACTAATTGAGTTGAAACTCACGATAGATCAGCACTCGATCAGTAAAAGAGTACATCGCCCAGACATTGGGCGCCCAGTACGCATGGCACAGTCCTCTGCTGAAGGGAAACAGCCTGCTCATGATCTGTGGCAACTGCTCCAAGCTCTCAAGCGCGAAAGGGCCTGCTGCTGCTGCAACTATGGCCACGATACTCAAGCCCAATTTGATGCAGTTGAACCACTTGATGTCGAATATCGAACGAGGCCCTAGGCAGTAGACTCGAAGCAGATACACAAACCAGGCAGGCGCCAAGTAAAGGTAGATGTGCTTCATGCACAACAAGGCCATGAACACGGCTCCGCAGAGCAGTAACCCGCCCCGCTGATAGCGCGCAAGTACAATGGACAGAATGAGTACGCCATACATGGCACCATTGTACTGGAAATGAATATGGTCGATGATGAGCAGACCAGGGGAAAGCAGAATAGAAAGTGCTGCAGCATGACTTCGCTTCTTCTCGCTGGCATTGGCTGAGTTAACGAAGAGGTAGAGAGCAGCGATGAGAACGAGCTCGGTGATGATCACAGTCGCTCGCTGGAAGTAAATGGTCTGCCAGCTGTCGTAGCCGAGATTCTGTACATCAAGCATATTCGGATCGATGCGGCGAGCGACTTGGGACATGGCCCACTCGAAGTAGGCGAAGAAGGGAGGATAATCCAGAGTCCATTCTGAGGTTTTCTGGCTGGAGCTCAGTTTGGTGAGGCGTATTTAGACGTGCGGTGCAACCCACCTCGAAATACCATTCTTTAAGAGGCAGAGAGTTCGTGATTGCAAGCCAGTTGCGATGGACTTCGAAATCCGTCGATTTACTTTGGCCCGTCAGCTAGTCGGTAAAACCCAAGGCGGCTGCTGCAACAGCTTGCACTTACTAGGCCGGCCACAGGAGTACCTTCAATGCCGTGGCCACTGCAGCACATTGTGGCAGCGTGGGATACAGCGCGGTCATGATGATTTGGTGGCAAGCACAATGGCCTCTTCTGACCAATGCGCTTGGTCGGGTGTTATTGCATTGGTTCGCGCCACGTTCACCAAAAAAATGAAACCATCTAAAACATTTGGACGGGAGCAGGTCAAGTCGCGGTCGGCGGAAGCAAGTGCCGGCGCTAGACGACTGGGGCAAGCTTCAGCACGGAAGCCAACGGGAGAGCGAGATGGCGACGTGAGGCTCCGACCACCACGCGAAGGTGACTTGGCCTTGCAGTTCCTCGAGCAGACAGCAACACCACTGCGATATCTCCGCCCACATGAGCGGCGGTCTGGCGCCTTGACTGCAAGCAACATGGCACACCCATGGCGGAGAGCGCATTCGTCGTTCCGCCCCACTCGCGAAGGCTTGGCTTCAAGGAGAGGGTTGAGCATGAGGCAGGGAGCAGCAGCACCACGCTGAACTGAACTGCTTGCACGGTGAGCGCTCCGACCACTCCTTCTTTCTCCATTATTGATTCCAGATGTCGCACCATTCTATCACTGCATACCCATAGACGCTCTTTAGCAGGCGGCCTCACCTCCGTCATGCCCCCGTCGTCACGCCGCTACTTGTCGCTCACTCTCCTTGCCATTGCCTTCTTCATTATCCTCTCCAACTTGTCCAATACTCACAGCAGATCACCCCGTCGGGCCCCACCTGCAATCGACAGAGTCCTGAACCCCGGCTGGTTCAAGCCCAGATTCAGGTGGAGAGACGTCAAGCAAAAGCACCCCATCACCAACACCAAGCTTACCGAGTTACCCACGGGCCCACATGCCGAGATCCCTCGAGTACAGCACGACTTTGAGCCCGAATCCTTAGGTCATACTCTCTGGCGAAGGAACCGCTTGCGCGCTGTGGAAGAAGCATTTCGGCACTCGTGGGATGGCTACAAGAAAAATGCATGGCTGCAAGATGAGGTCTCTCCGCTGAGTGGGAAGCCTCGGAACCCTTTTGGTGGATGGGGCGCGACGCTGGTGGACTCGCTAGATACACTATGGATATTGGGCATGAAGAACGAGTTCGAGAGCGCCGTGGCTGCTATCAAGAAAATCGACTTGACCACTCCGGCACTACTGGAGCTCAATGTCTTTGAGACCACCATACGCTATCTTGGCGGCATGCTTGCTGCTTATGACGTGAGCGGCCGTCGATATCAAGTGCTCTTGGATAAGTCTGTCGAGTTGGGCGAGATGCTCATTCTTGCTTTCGATACGCCGAACAGGATGCCTGTGACGAGGTGGAACTGGAAGAAAGCCGCACTTGGAGAGGATCAGGAGCCCAAGGTTCACTCTCTACTTGCTGAGATAGGATCGCTGACGCTGGAGTTTACGCGGTTGACTCAAATTACTGGTGATCCCAAGTGGTACGATGCCGTTGCTCGCGTCACGGATGTCTTAGAGAAAGCGCAGAACACCACTCGGTTACCAGGACTATGGCCGACCTTCGTCAACGCTAGGGATAACGATTTCCAGCGTGATTCCACCTTCACACTCGGGGGCATGGCCGATTCGCTGTACGAATATCTACCAAAGGAGCACATCATGCTGGCCGGCCGGACCGATCAGTATCGTAACATGTTTAAACTTGCCCTCGCGACAGCGAAAGAGAGTATCTTCTTCCGCCCACTGAACTCAGAGAACCGTAAAATGCTTCTCTCGGGCACAATGAAGCGGCCCTCCTACAAAAGCAAAGGCAAACTACAGCCTCAGGCTGAACATCTCGCCTGTTTCGCCGGCGGAATGGTAGCATTGGCCGCCAAAGTTTTCGAACAGCCTGAGGAAATGGATACAGCCCGGGAGCTCGTGGATGGCTGTCTCTGGGCATATAACAGTACTACAACGAAAATCATGCCTGAAATTTTTACCGCACTTCCATGTGAAAAGCCGGATTGGGAAGACTGCGCCTGGGACGAAGACGCTTGGTATCGTGCTGTGGCCGATAAATCCAGCACTGGTGTTGCCCGTGCACAATACATGGAGACCGCTCAAGAAGTGATTGCCAACAGCAAGCTTGCGCCAGGATTCGTCCGTGTCACTGATTCTCGCTACATATTACGACCAGAGGCTATCGAATCTGTATTCGTTTTGTACAGGATTACAGGCGATGTCAGGTTTCAATACCAAGCTTGGGAAATGTTCCAGGCTATAACAAATGCAACGCGCACGTCTATCGCGTTTGCTGCGTTGCAAGATGTCACCAAGGAGGATAAGGCGCTGATCGATAATATGGAGAGCTTCTGGTGAGCGAGTAGCTTGAATGCATCTGCGTGCCTATGCTGACCGCGTAACAGGACCGCCGAGACATTGAAATACTTCTACCTGATATTCAGCGAGCCGGACGTGATCAGTCTGGATGACTATGTGTTGTGAGTTCCGCCGCAGGCCACGTCCCTAGATCCGAGCTGACCACATGTAGCAACACCGAAGCACATCCGCTGCTGCGGCCCAAGTAGGATATAACGAAGTTCGAGAGATCTCGATCTTTGCATAGATCATCAAAAAGTAATTGTAACGGCTCATGAATTGTAATAGAGCTATGATCGACGCTGGCCTCAGATCCGCTCCCTTTTGACATTCCGCGGTGCACGACTAGACCGCTGAACTGAGTGAGCTCCAGAATACCGCATCGCTGAGATGAGGGCTCATCGGCTACCTATTACCCTCAGAAAGGTGCAGCTGACCCTCAACACATCTGGCCGCAATCGCACGCTGCAGCAGAGAATAAGGGTTCCAGACCCCGCTCGCTTGACAGCTCCATTCGCTGTTGTGGCGCACCCGTGTCCAGCTTCTGGACAAAGTCATCGCCACTCACTCTCTTATGCTTGGCTTCACTACTATCTTGTCTTGACACACTTCTAGCCATGTTCAACCGCTTCCGTCGCTCAAGCAAAACAGCTCGATCGTCGACATCGGACGAGATCCCGCGCAAATCCTCCATCGCCACCGGAAGTAACAAAACACAACGAAAGCCAACAACCTTCTTCGACCTCCCCGCAGAACTACGCAACTTGATCTACGAACACACCGCATCAGAAACCCATCTTCGTCTCCTCGCCAAAACCTCCAACAAATCCAAACACAAAAATTGCCACACCACCATTCCCGGTCTCCTCCTCACCTCCCACCAAACCCGCTCAGAATACCTCCCCATCCTCCTCTCCATCGCCAGCATCTCAATCACAATCCAGAACTTCAACTTCAGCAACCTCATTCGTATTACAGGAAGTCTCTACAACACCGAACTCAAATCCCTTCGATCAAATCCCAATTTAACTATTTTCCTCGCTTTTCCAAACACAAACTCCTCTGCTACTCTTCTTCCTTCACGAGATCAAACTTTGGAATCTTCCCTCCGAACATGGATCACGTATCGTGCAGCCGGAATGGATAAATTACCTTGGCATTATGCGATTCCGATCAGAGGGAATATGCCGAGGGAAAGTGCGCATGTGAGGTTTAGGGGCGAGTATGAGAAGTGTGTTGGAGTTGTGGAGGGGTTGAGGGGCAAAGTAAGTGAGGTGCTGCAGTGGGAATTGGGGATTATGAGAGGGGAGGTGGAGGAGTTGAAGGGGAGTAGTGTGGAGTTTTGGAGGGGGAGGTATGAGAT
>JAASLG010000518.1:0-24365 GCA_013365235.1 Cercospora sesami | reverse complement strand
CAAGCGGAACAGGCAAGGTGTAATGATGACTTCGCAGGAGCGCATCGTCCATGTCTTTGACAATTGTCCATACTGTAAGTCGTTGTAGGAACCACTCATCGTCCTCCGATCTGATGAGGTCGATGTGAGCTTCGTCGTCCTTGCATGCAGCTATTGACTGCTATATGAATTCTTGCCATAGCTACGTCACCCCAGGCTTCGGAGGTGCAGTCTGAGAAGGAGATTGGAACCGTGATGACAAAGACGACTTTACTGACAACGACCATGCTTACACTCTTCAAGCCTAAAGTCATGTGGTACTCTGCTGCGACCAGAGTGAATAAGCTCCTCCACGCCGATCCTCCGTTGGCACGCGGCCTTGCTAGATAGCGACAGCTGGCTCGCTCCGTCACCAGGCCTCTTCATCGACATTGACTGACTATGGCAGTTGCATCATATTTCAATGCGGGTATCGAACCGTGATGCAAAACAATGAACTGGATGGTCGTCATTGAGTTCAATACTCGTAAACAAATCGACGCGTAGCATCGAGTGGGCGTAGCACGTCGGAAATGAACGATGGCTTGAGCCAGTCCTGGCCAGTTGCAATACAAGAAGACCAGTAGCCGAGACTTTTCCAACCCAGCAATACCAAAGGCTGATGGCCAACCAGACAAGCTCGTCGCGAATATGTCCTGAAAAGGTCTAGCGCCAAAGAGACTTTGAGGTGTGTTTCTACGCTTTCGTGCATCGCGCGAAGGACTTGTGCTCATGACGAGAGGCAGGCTCCACCGAAGCATATGCGACCCCCGACTTGTCTTGTCAGCGGACTGCACAGTGCGATTCGTACGGCAACCAGGAGTTAAATTTGCGAGTCACCGTGGGCCCCCGGCCCTACCGGTAAAACAAAGTGCAGGGGAAAAGGACATTTCTGAACTGTTCTCACGGCGCATTCTTATGCTTGTATTAGAAATGTCCTGATAGATACGCTCTGCTAGAGCTGGCGCTCACAACCCCAAACAGCTTCGAACTCCGCGTTCAGCGTCGTGTGAAAACGTGCCTGACAGCTAATAGCTCAGGGACCGGCTGTCTTGCAGAGTGCTGGCCGCGTCTGATCTTATCTTGCTACTAACTATCCGAGATTGCGTGAGAGCAGTCAAAGGCCAGTCCAGAAAGAATACACTAAGTGCTCTCCTCGACGAGCCTGTCCGTGCGCTTCCATTATTGCTTGTGGCGATGGCTGCAGTGATTTGCTTCCAGAGCTGGTTGATGCACTCGACCACTTCCGATGCGCTGTATAATTCTGTTTGTTTCATAGCATCATGAGTAATGGCCGTCACATCGAAGAGTGACTCGAGAAGGTGAAGTGCAATCGTCAGATACAGACTCTTTGCGATCGCAGCCGCTCTCTCAGAAGTCAAAGCAACCAGCCCATTGAATGCTGCGTCTGGAATTGCATTGCTTGCATCCCAGCAAACACATGAAGCGGTGCAGATTAATTCCCTGAGGACGACAAATGTGTGATCGCTCAAATATACCGCATCCTCGATACTTGTGTCGTGAGAATTATTGACCGACCGAAGACGGCTGATACAATTGATCGCTCGCCGTACGACTGGGTCCAAAGGAATGTGATATTGCCATTTGTTCCATCCCACTTCAAACTGCATGAAATAGCGATCCGCCCCCACGGTTTTAGCTGAATTGAAGAGCACCATTAGCTAGCAAGTGATTAAGGCCATGCTCTTGAGCGTACTAGATAGGAGCGAAACTCACCTCAATATGGCGACAAAAGATGAAGAGCCCACCATCGAGACGTGTGGCGAAACCGTTCTGTACTCGATACCTAAGCAGGGCATCCGCGCCTCCCGCATGGGGTACGCATCGCTTTGCTAGTGTGAAACGCTGCCCTTCCGGCAAGCCTCGCAGAGTGAACTGAAGGTGCAGTTAGTGCTGGTTTGAAGCAATTGAAAACCCGCCATACCATGAAGAAACCGAGAAGGAATACGGCCATAAGAACAGAATCCTCTTTGGCGCGTTCAGCAGTTCCCATAGCCTCTCGCAAGGTAGAGACGCATGTTGCATATGCCCGCCTAGCGTCTACCAAAAGCGTAGGCTGGTGATCTCCAAGCGCCGACTGAGCAAGTGCTGCAGCTTTCAGTGCATGAGAAAAGGAGGGGTCTGGACGGTTTGCGTGAAGATTCGGGAGCGCATCAAAGACCACGATGCCAGAGCCATATGCAAAGGAGTTCAATAGGCGACAGACGCTGTACACTTCAGGTCCGAAATCGAGGGTCTTCGCTAAGGTTGATACGCCGAAGCGTTGTGCTTCTGTTCCAGCTGCCCTGCTTTTTCTTTGCCTGATAGCGACTGACTTCTTAACCCTTATCTCGACTTGTTTTGCTGCACGTGAGTTCTCTACTTTATGAGCACTATCCCAAGGATCGGGATAGCCTGGGCAATCTAAACGAAGGCGGACGCAGCGCTGGCATATCGGCTGCTGAAGGTCGCACTAGCATGTAGGTAAGTTTGTGCATCGTGTGAACCTCGCTGATCAAGCGCTCATACCTTCACCCTCCCATCCTTGCAATTTAAGCATCCAAGTGAATGTCGTCCCATATTTGTACGACGCGAAAAGCGGGCTCGGATTGCGGCTCAATGCGTGTTTAAGAATAAAGGCGGCAGTAAAGGCTTGAGGCGTCTGTCACGGGCAACACCCGATGCCAGAAGTCGCAGGCAGAGCAAACGGAAATTAGCGCGGCGTCAACATTAAGGATATAATAAGCTTTATCGGCGAGGAGTGAGAATGCCGCCTGAATGTATTCTTAAGGGTTCCTTGTCTATAAAGAATCCCCCAGTCCGGTCAGTCCGATGCACTTTATCTCTCCAGATTCCTGCGATCTCCGTCGCCCTATATACTCCAAATCGTTCAACATGCATTCTATCATTTCGCTCGCCACAAAGCTTCTGGCTTGTTCAGAGCTGACTATCGGCTTTCTCTCGGTTCTGTATCCACGCTGGACAGCGATCAACGTCTTCAATCTTTCTCCAGACCGAGTAAATTGCATTGCGACTAGGATCAGTGGCTCCCGGGACCTAATCTTCGGAATCGCACTTATATTGTGCATGCATGACACAAGAACCCGAAGGCTGCTTACCCGGTGCGCAGCGCTGATCAACATCATCGATACAGGTAGTATGGCAGCGACGTATCATCAAGGAGATTTAGAACCAGACACGGCTTTTGCAGGTGCAATTGCGGCCATAGCTCTGGCAGTAGTGGCGCTACTCGGTGGCTTGTAGCGGGACGCAAGGAGCGTTGTATAGAGAGAATCTCGGTAAGCGCTGTGTTGACTAGCCGCGGTCTTGATGCCACTGACTGCTTCAAACCAGAACACAGAAGGTGGCAGAATGAACGATCGAGTGTCTCCTCCAATTCCGGTCCGACTCACAAGAAATGCGACACCTGCGTTGAGATGTGCTCGAAAAGCCTCTCAAGCCTCGCTCCCAACAAGCTCCAATGCTTTCTTCCATCAAAAACACGCCGCCTTTCTCCTCAACCTAGCAAGGACGACAAAAGAAAGCTAGGAGGGGACCTAGACTAAAGCACGAGACGGGCAGAATAGCTGGTGCTCCGGCTAGGTTGATCTTCAAAAATGACAGGTCCGGCCTAGATCCCCAGATGTGCAGTGTTTCTTCCGCCAACAGCGACCAATACCGGCCAGCGGCCTCAAAGAGCTATGCATTCTCCTTCCAACAACAAATCGCCCTTCCACAAAACTTAGCAAGTAGTTGATCAACATATTCCTACTTTTCTACTCCACCACCCACACAATGCACCGCAGTACAACTGCCCCCAAAATTCTTCCCTTCTCCAATACATCCTGACTCAAACTGCCGAATATCCTGCGAATTCGGCAAATGACAACATTCTCGATTATTCGACGGATTAACATAGGATTTCGCGAACTTGACAGCATTGCACGAGTATGCGTCGTCCATGATGGGTTTGCGAGGTCGGGCAAGTGACAAGAGCATCGCCAGTCATGTACAATGCTTGATGCAGAGATCAGCAGGAAGGGACTGTAGCGGCGGAGTTGAATTTGCACGAACATACCTCTTTCCGGTTACTCGCAATGCAAGCATGGCTAAACTGATTAGAAGTATCATGGCAAGCTATAAATGCTATGCAGTCTTTCTTTTTGCGGACTAATGAAAAGTGAGTTGTAGTACTCTTAGGAGAGTTGAAAGCTTATAAAGGAAGCGTAGCGGGGTCTCTAGAAAGAAATGACAAGCGGAAGTTGGCTCCGCAAGGGAATAGAGTACAAAACGCCAGAAGAATACAAATAATGGCGAGCATATGTCCGAAAAAGTGTATGCTTATCAACCTAGGGCCGGCAGAATTTCAGCATTCTATCATTCGGGGCCGGCAACGAGGACTCCGTTATATACTTGGTTCCTGCAACAGCCCGATTTAGGCGTTTCTCTGCGAAGGCTCGAATCAGATATGTAACAAGCTCCTCCAATTATCTCTACGAGAGCAGAACGGAAGCGTAGTACTTGCGTTGATATATTCACTACACACATTGTAGTAGCAGTGTTGATCGACAGCTCCCTTGTAAATAGCATAAACCTATGTCGGTATAAGGGTGGACACTGCGTTCATGGAACACAAGAGTATGAACTCGAATCGAAACCCTTAATTTCCTATAATTGATGTCACTCAACACCATTACAAGTCACCAGACCTCAATTCCAAGATTCCTTCCTTCTAAGTTCCCTCAGGCCCATCCTTCAGTCCAGTCCTCGACCGATAAAAGCAAAAGAAGTTTCAATTTGTTTTAGCGAGACATACCTCGCGTGGGAAAGCTGCGATTTCCCCGCGCACACACTGGAGTAAAGTCCGAACACGAGAACCCGGAACACCAACAGCGATCGATGTATTGTTGGTATTCGCGGTCAAGCATTTCTCTAGCGCCACGGTCCAGTCTGAGCAAGGAAAAGTCTCAGGCAACAAGTAGATCGACATCAACATTCGGATTCATGGAAAATCGCATCTCATCGTGATTTCTCAAAATTCAGCAAATTTCAATCGCATTCTCATAGCATAACAAACTATCTAGCGAAGACTTTGAAACAGTCGCCTTGCTCCACCGAGACCGTAGTCCCAATCTATCATACTCTACAATGGCTTTCCGCCAATGAAATCACTCCATCTCCTCACCTCCTTGGGAATGCCCTCCTTCTTAGGCAACTTCTCACTCATACACTGCGCGAACAATACAGCAGTCCTTGGCTCCATGAAAAGCGGGTGACCAAAGTCCACAGCATTGCGACGCATGACATAGTCCTCGTCCGTCATACTGCTAGCCCTCCGCTTAGCCAAGTTGAACACACCTCGGATGTCATACTTCTCAAAGACAGCACGAAGTTCCTGCTTATTGTCCTTGGGGAATTCGATGACTTCGACATTGACAGATCCATCCTTGGAAGTGCTCTCGAGATGCTTCTTGATTTCGTGGTTGGCAGCGTAGAGTTTGTAGCCGAGAGGGTTGAGGTAGTCGACAATCTTGCCGAGGTCTTCGGTTTGAGTGTCACCGCCGAAGAGGAGACCCTCACCAGGTTGAGGGACGCGGAAGTTCATCATGCTTTGTACAGCGGTCCAATAGGCCTCGACGAGGTCAGTTCCGAAGCAAGCCATCTCACCAGTGGAAGACATCTCGACGCCAAGATATGGGTCAGCACCAGCCAGACGAGTCCAAGCAAATTGTGGGACCTTGACGGCGAGGTAGTCCCGCTGAACCTCCATGAGGTCAACTGGCTCTGGAACATCCTTGCCGAGGAGAGCACGAGTGGCGACATCGATGAAGTTGGTTCCGAGGACCTTGCTGACGAATGGGAAAGATCGAGAAGCACGCAAATTGCATTCAATGACCTTGAGGAGCGGCTCACCACCCTCTGGGTTGGCAGCAGAGATGATTTGCATGTTGAAAGGACCGGTAATCGACCAAGCCTTGGCGACCTTTTGAGCGATCTCCTTGACACGCTCGACAGTGCGCTTTGGCAGGTTGGCAGGAGGAAGGATCAAAGAAGCGTCGCCGGAGTGGACACCAGCGTTCTCGACGTGTTCAGAGACGGCGTGAATAAGAAGCTTTCCATCGTGTGCCACACCATCGCAATCGATTTCCTGAGCGCCCTCGATGAACTTGGTGATAACGACTGGGTGGTCACCGCTGACTTGGCTGGCAGCAAGAAGCTTCTCCTCGAGCTCCTCCTCAGAGCGGATGACAGTCATGGCGGCACCAGAAAGGACGTAAGATGGACGGACAAGAACCGGGTAGCCAACCTGTTCAGCGAATGCCTTGGCATCGTTGTAGTTGGTGAGTTCCTTCCAGGCAGGCTGATCAACTCCGATAGATTCCAAGATTTGCGAGAACTTCTGTCTGTCTTCGGCCTTGTCGATATCCTCGGGATTGGTACCAAGTACCTTGGCCTTTCCAGTTTCCTGGAGCTTGAGGGCAATGTTCTGAGGCAATTGGCCACCAACAGAGACCACAACGCCGGAAGCACACTCCATTTCGTAGATATCCATGACACGCTCGTAGCTGAGTTCTTCGAAGTAGAGACGATCGGGCACGTCAAAGTCGGTGGAATAGGTCTCCGGATTATACGGTAGGGTTGTTAGCATGCATACAACGCATAGGACAAGGTTAGGAGTGTTGTGGGGGGGCGTGGTGAAGGGCTAAGGGGAAAATCGTGTCTCTGCCAGCTTTGACTATCCCGATCTGGTCCGTCTTCCCGGCCAGAGGCAGCGAGAGGCCCATCTCGTGAGAGAAAGCGGTTGAGATGTGGAGGAGAGGACTGGTGTTGCGCAAGATGTGCAGTGCTGCGATGAAGTGCAAAGGGTGGTATCACGTGAGTGCCAAGACTCGGCGATTTCCATCCAGAGAAGTCATCAACAGCAGCCCGTCTCTTCGGAGAGAGATCATTGTCTGCTCCCAAGCATGCCTCTAAGCACAGCTGTGCCACGGAGTCATGCATAAGAGACGGACTGGGTTGAATCTCTCTGAAAAGAGATGACCTCCTGGTCACAAGCTTGCCGCCCAGGCTCAAATGTGCCACAGAATTCTGTCCGAGACACAACTTCCCGTGTGATGGAGACAAAATGAAAAGGGAAACTCACGTTAATCATGACCGTCTTCTTGCCCTGCTCCTTCAGCGAAAGCGTAGCATTGACAGCACACCAATCGAATTCGACCGAGCTTCCAATACGGTAAACACCAGATCCAAGAACAATAATTCCCTTGTCGTCAAAAGTGACATCGTGGCTCGAAGCGTTGTAAGTCGTGTAGAGGTAGTTGGTATCAGCCGGGAATTCAGCAGCCAGAGTATCAATTCTCTTAACCCAAGGCTTGAGACCAAAGTTCTTGCGGCGGGCACGAACTTCGTCTTCCGTAGAGTTGACAGCACGGGCGATTTGCTTGTCGCTGAAACCTTGCTTCTTGGCCTTGAGCATGAGTTCCTTCTTGACGCCGAAGAGAGATCCGATGGCTTCGAGTTCCTTGGTGGTGTCGACGATGTTCTGGATCTTGTACAGGAACCACTTGTCAATCTTGCTGAGGTCGTGAACCTTGTCGACAGAGTAACCTTCGTGGAGCATAGCTTGACCAACAGCGAGCCAGCGGCGATCGGTGGGGTTCTTGAGCACTTCATCCAGATCCTCGAACTTGTCACCTTGGAGACCATCGAACTTGGGGTCAACTTGACGAATAGCCTTTTGGAAAGATTCTTCAAAGGTACGACCGATAGCCATGACTTCACCGATAGACTTCATAGAAGAGCCGATGTTGCGGTTCACGTTTTGGAACTTGACCAAGTCCCAGCGAGGAATCTTGGTGACGATGTAATCCAGCGAGGGTTCGAAGTTGGCAGTGGTGGTGCGAGTGACAGCGTTTGGCAGTTCAGGCAGAGTGTGGCCGAGACCGATCTTCGCAGCAGTGTATGCCAGAGGGTAACCGGTAGCCTTGGAAGCGAGAGCAGAAGAACGAGAGAGACGGGCATTGACCTCGATGACCCTGTAGTCAAGTCCATCGGGCTGAAGAGCGTACTGAACGTTACATTCTCCAACCACACCCAAGTGACGAATGATCTTGATGGCAGCAGTTCGGAGCATGTGATACTCCTCATCGCTCAGCGTTTGAGAAGGCGAGACCACGATAGAGTCACCAGTGTGCACACCGAGAGGGTCGAAGTTTTCCATGTTGCAGACCGTGATACAGTTGTCCGAAGCGTCTCGCACGACCTCGTACTCGGCCTCCTTCCAGCCCTTGAGAGATTTCTCAACCAAGATCTGAGGAGACAGAGTCAGAGAACGAGCAGCCATGTTTCGAAGCTCTTCTGGGTTGTCGGCGAAACCTGACCCGAGACCACCAAGTGCGAAAGCAGCTCGCACAATGATGGGGTATCCGACTTCCTCAGCAGCCTTGAGAGCATCCTCGACAGTCTCGACGGCAATACTCTCGGCAATGGGAATGTTGATTTCCTTGAGGGCCTTCGCGAACAAGTCGCGATCCTCGGAAGTCTTGAGTGTCTGCACACTTGTGCCGAGCACCTTGACGCCGTATCTTTCGAAAATGCCCATCTCGTCCATCTTCACACCCAAGTTGAGGGCGGTTTGACCACCAAAGGACAGGAAAATGCCATCTGGCCTCTCTTTCTCGATCACGTAGGTGACATATTCGGGTGTGACTGGAAGGTAGTAGACCTCATCGGCGAGTACGTGGGAGGTCTGGATGGTAGCGATGTTGGGGTTGATGAGCACGGACTTGATGCCGGCTTCTTTGAGAGCTTTGAGAGCTTGCGAGCCGGAGTAGTCAAACTCACCGGCCTGGCCAATAGAGAGACCTCCAGAGCCAATGACCAGCACTTTATTGACGTCGACAAGGTCTTGTCCGCCGGCGATAGCGCCGCTCTCGAGGTATGCTTTGGCATTGGGAGCCACGTCGGCCTTGCTGGCAGCGCGTTTGGCGGAGCGAGCGAAGCTGCGGACTTGAGTCTGCGCAGGCTTCGCAGCTGGCTGATTGGCCGTGCAGCGTGCAACAGGCTTCGTGGTAAGAGTTCGTCGAGCTATGCGAGGAGCATTTTGCTTGATGGAGGAGTGGAAGAGATCGTGGTGCAGCTGGCGGGCGAATCGCCCACTGACAGCGGCGGCCATGGCGGGCTGCAGTTTCAGCACCCGCAGGCTTTCCACAAGTGGTCACTGATATAGTCTACCGCATTCCTGTCAGCGCGCAGTCAGGCGTGGGAGGGA
The DNA here is from genome assembly GCA_013365235.1 of Cercospora sesami. Lineage (NCBI taxonomy): Eukaryota > Fungi > Ascomycota > Dothideomycetes > Mycosphaerellales > Mycosphaerellaceae > Cercospora > Cercospora sesami. The sequence continues at coordinate 15,076 of JAASLG010000518.1, read as the reverse complement.
GGAGAGGAGAATTTCGGGAGTGGAAGGGTGGTGCGAGGGTGCTCTGATTGCGGGAGCTCGTCGGGAGAGGCAGAAAGCGGTGACCGCACCAACGGCCTGCGAATGCGCACTCACCTTGCGAAGTGAAGATGGTTGGAGCAAACACCATGGAGACGAATGCGCTCAGCGAGAGTTCAGTGGGACATGCCACTTCCAGCGAAATGGCAGAGGATGGGAGAGGGAAAAAGGACGAAAAATGACTGGCGAAGCTCCGGGTGATGAAGGTTTTCTCAATGGCTCGTGCCAAGGCTGGAGAGATAAGGAAGTTTTGAGTCACTGCTGACCGCTCCGGCCGATTGTCGACAAAGCACACCCCTCATCTGGTCGCCCGTGAAGATCGAGATGCATCGGAAGGAATGATCTTCTCCTATATACACTGTCTATTCACGCTTATCGATTGCGATGGAGCTGTATGCAGACGTCGAAAAATTCCTACGCAGCTGACGCGAGATGGAGCTCTCCACGCCGACCTCGGCCAAGCAGTCTTCACCATTTCGACTCAATCCCAACCTCACCTCCCACGATCCGACTGCGATTTAGCTAGCAATAAGCCTTCTGACCCTAGCAGATTCTCCGTGCGCTAAATTTCACTTGCGTGCTAGATGACACAAGCTCTCTACTGCAATCGTGTTCGCTCGAATAGCCTCCACTGAGGTACCGGCAGCTGACCAGCATTGTGTACAATTATTACACCTTCGAGCGTCCTTGCTACCACGGATCCCGGCATCTCCTTCGCATAAGCGTTCCGCAAGATTGCATGAACTGATCGATAGAGCCTCTCTTCATGCACCGTCTCCGCCACTTCGGATCGAACATTCGTTGCTTTCTGAGCTTTGCCACCTGTCAACGACTTCAGACGGACGATGATCTGTGATCCCATGTAATATATTACTCTGCTTCTAGATTGGCTGAGTACCGTCGTCCTCATGCGCAATGGCACGCTTCGCTGCGCAGAAGCGAGCAGTCGCGGCACTAAAAAGACCATGGTCGTGAAGATCCCAGCTTTCGCGGCTTTTTCTTCGAGAGCGGGATGCTTTCGATAGCTCTGGCATCTCGATGTCAGCACTTCTGTTGACTGACAAAGGCAACGATCCCAAGTTGCCGCTTGTACCACCAGATGCAGAATGGTCGTGCTGAACCACAACTCCGCTCGCTCCCCTGTCCCAAGCTGATTCATCCGTATAGACATTTATTCACTCTGAGAGTCTATCTGGTCAGTCACCGGCTCCTTTAAACCACCTTCACTATGTGAGGGGCCTCCCGCCTCAGTCGGATCGCGAAGTGGCGGTGACGCTTTGGACGTTGTTTCGTAAAGTCGTTCTACTGACCCGGCAAGCTCTTCTTCGACAACCGCTGCAATAGCAGCTTCCGCAGAGCTAGGACGAATGATCACCGCCTCCGCCTCTAGTTCGTAGATCTCGTCCGACCTGGCGACGGCAACTAAGGCCCCAGGCAACTCACATGGGAGTGATACGCTTGCGCCTCCTACTGTGGCAGCAACTTGTTCCATCCCAATACGTCTTCTGATGGCGGAAGCTATGCTTTTACCCTTTTTCACTATACTTTGCGGACTCTGTCGTGGATGCGGCCCATTCTCCATTCTCTGTATCAGGGTCGCGCTGCCGTGAGGGTATACCTGGTATAGGAGATCCAACTGTCCGCGCAAGTTCAAAAGCTCCTTTTGTAGCGCACGAACTTCAACAGTCAGTGCGCTGTCTGAGAGGGCCCGAGGTCCGGGCCCGAACAGGTGCGACGACGATGGCTGCGTAGCTTGCAGCGCTGATAAGCGAGGCGTCTTAGAGCCAGTGACAGAGACCTCAGAGACTGGTTGAATAGCCAAATGCCAAACGCCCTCCCCTGTTTCGAATCCCAGACCGACTGTGAGCTGCAAGTCCTTGCCTGAGTCGATGCTGAACGAACTCGAACTGCCAACACGCAAAGTGCGCTGGGTTTCTAGATCGAAGCCACGATCAAAGAAATTGGCTGTACGGCTGCAGTGGGCTCTTAGTACAGGTGTTCCCGTATGGACGTCCGCTTCGACCTGTATCCTTGCTGCGGGCCACCTACCGCACCTGACATTGAAGACAGCGTAGAGCTTGTTCTGACTGGCACAATCCATGATGAATCGGCCCGCACGCCCCATTCCTGGGCCCACATGTTCCCCTGATTCGTCAGCCCAGTGCTGCTGTTGACACGAGGGTCGATAGCCGCATGCTGTTCCGCTGCAGAAATAAGCGGCGCCCATACCAGTTGGGTTGTCATGCGGAGGACTGATCACAAGACGTCGAGAAATTCGTGGCCATACGAATGCTTTTCGGGCGATCGTGACTTCCATGCGAAGGTACGTGATCGGATCCGACGTGCTGACATCGACCAAATCTGGTAGACGATCGTATACCAGCTCATCTCGTCCAGCGTCAAGTCTGGGGTGGCCCGACATGTCGACTAGTGGTCGCGCTCTGAGTCTCAGGCCAACGCGAGATTCACCGCCTATCTTCGTACAGTTGAGCATAATCATGAGGTCTGTCGACTGTTGATCGGGATGGTTCTTGTTATCAGTTTCGGGAGACAATGTGCAACCCATCACACTGATGCGCAGGCCGCGTTTCGACATCTCGAAGACACCGTCGCCAGCAAGCGTAGTCCTGTGAAGCCTGTGGCAGCCATCGAAGGCTTTCGGCGAAGCCGCGAGCAGATCACCATTCACACTAGGAAAGCCTAGAATGGTATGATCCTGATCTTCCCAGCTTCGTGTCGAGATAATTTCCTCTTGCAGTCTCACGAATGCTTTATTACCCTCGCCATACATGAGCGGCATGTTGACGTCAAACAGTCCGAATAAGCAGTATGCTTGATCTTCAAGGCGGGAAGTTGTGCGCCGAGACGCCCAAGCCATCCTCTGCCCAATACTGGTATGTGTCAATTGATTACGATCGAGCAGCACATCCTCGGGAATGCCAGTGATTGTACACAGAGGGCCCACAATTTCGCGCTTGTTCCCGAGAGAATTCCAGCGGCCATCGTAAAATTCCACAGTATCAGGTGCGATCAATTCCTGTAATGTCCAGCCTCGTGTGAACCATAAACTTTTCGCGATTATATCCTCCATTCGCAGGAGGCTGAAGACATCAAGGCGAGGAGGTTCACCGCGCAAACTTGTCGTAGGTGACAAGAAGTCCTCGAGGTAAGCGTAACATACTCGGGCGTTGTAATACCATCTGTACATGGAGTTGATCGCCTCCGAGAGCTCAGCGCTACTTCTCTTATCAATGCAGCACGTGTCGATCCAGACATGTCCGATGCCGTCCTAAACTTGAATTAGCCAGTGGGACTATGGAGAGATCGCGGCTTGCATGCCTTGAGCGCCTGCTTGCAGGTGAAATCAATTTTGCGATAGCCATGCATTGACTTCGCATGCTCTTGATGGATATCATTGAAACTGACTTCGTCTTTACCCCACGTATGCGAGAGAATGGCGTAAGAGGTGCCAATGCCTCTGTCGCCAACGAAGTCTTCAAGACGCCGCGTCCGAGCATTTAGCAGCCACATGATGATGGCACATTGAAGTCTGGGTGTCGCACTTCAGATCTGATCACACCGGGTCGATAGCACAAGTGCGCAAGCTCTGCGCGAAGAAGCCCGCGAATGTACCTTGGTCAACAAGGCTGTGCAGCGCCTCATTGGGGTCGCACGGCCAATGGAGGTGCATGAAGTCAAGCCACCCACCCACACATTGTCTAGGCCTCGGACTTGGAATGCTATGCGACAGCGCCATACTGCGATACGTACTCGCGGAAAGAGTGACGAGTGCGTTGGAGAGGGATGTAGCAAAGCAAGAGGAAGTCGGAAGTGTGGTGGAAAGCACCTGCCGGTGGGTCCCTGCGACCTCATCGCGTCCAATTTAATGCGCTCCTCATCAAGTTTTGAACAGTGATCCGGCGGTTTGCGGGTCCGAGCGAAAGTGTTTGAGCCACCCAAGGGCACCGCTCACGCACCGAACGGGGCGCTGCCATCAACTTTCTAAGCTGAACAAATATCACAACATCAAGAATCATGACCGAATCATCATACATGTTGCTCACCCAGATGGTTAGGTATAGCATGATGCTGTGCGAAAACAGATCTGCGGAGAGCACCACTGCGGTGCGAGCGACTTGACGGCTGATGCGGTCCTGAAAGGTCTATCGAAGAAGAGACCAAACTCCTCGAGTTGAAGTTTAGCCAGCTTCGAGCCATTAGAAAAGCACCATGAAAGCCATGTGCTGCACAGGCGGCTATGGCATGAAATTCAGCCACTCACTGATGAAGCGGCTGAAGCGCCTACTGCACGCCCACGCTTTCAGCGCCAATCGATGACTTCGCAGCCTTACAGCTTCCTTCCGCTGCGGTTCAGGCATGGTGATACCAAATTTGCCCCCTCTCAGCCTTGTGAGGCTTCATATATCGGTCCGCTTCGACACGAAATCCTTTCGTACTCATCGACTTCCTTGGTCTCATTTCTTGAGCATGGCCACCTTCCAGACGGCCGGGTATCACCCAGTGCCGGGTGCGCAAGAAATCAACCCCAGCAAAGGTGGTGCAACATACCACACCTCGAGTATCGTGCCGCATCAGCAAGATTATGGAGCGAGAGCATCTGCGCACTCGCCGACACACCGACCTGGCACCTCGAAGTTGTCCGCATTCTCCTCTGCTCTCGCCAGACTTGAGGACTGGTGGGTCATAGAGCTGTTCGGCATCGTTGTCTCTGCTGGCGCTTTGTCTGCTATCGTTGGTCTCCTGTACCATTACGACGGCAAGCCACAACCGACGTGGAAGAATGTGTCACTGAATACGATCATATCCTGGCTCAGCACAGTGGCTAAAGTTATGGTCCTGATTCCAATTTCGCGTGGTCTTTCACAGCTCAAATGGGTCTGGTTCGCGCAGCAACGTCAGAGCATGTCGGATCTCAGATATTTCGACTCTGCTAGCCGAGGAATTATCGGAAGCTTGAATTTGATCTTTGAGCAGGGAGGAAGGTATGGTCAGCAAGCACCCGCATTCTCAGACCCAAGCTCATCGTGGCAGACATTTTGCTGTGCTTGCCGCACTCGCGACAATCCTTGCAGTCGGTTTCGATCCGTTCATCCAAAACCTTGTACGCTATGCACCCGAAGCGACGGAGGATTTCACAATGCCAGCGTATGTGACGTACGCTTCAGAATACAAGACCAATGGCATACCTTCATCGGCGTCACGACTGGGAGCTTCCTATGGTGAGCATCAAAAGTTGGACTTGCGGAAGACGACCTTAGTAACAATACCTAGTTTACCGAATAGACTCCGTGATGAAGGCCAATGTTTACAACTCATTGCTGAACACAGATAGTTCTCAGGCTTGGGCCATACCACAATTCGATTGTGCCACTGGAAACTGCACTTGGGATCCGATTGCCACACTGGCTGTGCGTCCAAGTTGTAAAAGCTTCTCCTCTGCCCTGCAGAAAAAGTGCTCCTGGGAATTGGATGATGAAGAGCAGTGCCAGCTTACCCTTCCTGAGACTGGACTTGGTCTTGCATGGAGTGTCTGGCCGAGTCAGCAAGACGTGCCGATGAACCTGACAACAGCAGTCAACGGCACAGCGCATTCTGGAGAATACTTACCACTGGTACAAATGCTCATGGCCAAGGGTAGCAACAGCAACTCCACTGCTATAAATTATGGTGACAGCATTTCTAACGCTTCAACCATACTTGCTACCGAGTGTGCCTTTCAGATTTGTGTGCAGAGCGTACGACCTCGGGTCAGCGATGGTGTCTACTACGAGGATGCAATCGACTGGTGGTGTAACTCCACACTGCTAAACATGCCTACGAACTACAGCCTTACTCACAAAGACAACCCTGTTGCTTGGCGTCAACTAGAGCTCAGTCCACCATGGACCGCAGAGTACGGGATGTCTCCCGGCCAGACCTTTGGAATTGCTGCGGGTGCATTCTCTTCTCTACAGGAGTTCATCAAGGGCATCTTCGGTGGATCTGTATATATTGGAAACGCGGCGATCACGATGGCGTCTCCGGACTCCCTGTATGCAGCACAGGACATCCTTGGCTCCATCTTCTACGGCAACATATCCGGCTGTGCAGACGAAGACGATCATCTCGTATGTGCCGCAAACAATGCGGCAAAGGCAATGACGAAAACATTGCGGGACAGCGCTTTTGTCGCCAGCAGGTCGGAAAATACCACTATGGCTCGAGGCAGAACATTGATCATGGTCAACTTTGTGCGCATACAATGGGTGTGGATCGCACTGCCTGCATTGGTATGGCTTCTGGCCCTTCTGACTTGGATCGGGACCCTATGGAAAAGCTCTCTGGCCAAAGTTCCCCGCTGGCGCGACGACATACTGCCTCTGCTATTCTTGTATCGCGAAGGTGAAGAGGGAAAGCCCGAGATCAATGGCGCGGCACAGGCGAGTGCGGAGGTCGCAGAAAGCTGTACCGCAGTTGAGGTGCAGCTGCGCGCAGAGGACTTACGATATCGTTTGTTGTAGCGCTGGCATTCTACAATCAAAGGCCCGTAGACTGAGGAGCATCCAGCATTCACAGGTGGCTCTCAATTCTGTTGCTGTATCCCGATGCGTTCCATTATCCTCAAATCAGTTTGCGAAATAATTTTGTCCTTGTCCATTCGGCGACATCGCGTCATGTATGTATCTCGTCCAGAGTCGGATAACACAACATGAGGTGCTGCATATCCAACAATGCTATGATACCAGATTCGACTGCGAGTCCATCTGGAAGTAGATCAATCCACGGAAATCATATACCAACTCATAACCCGAGGAAACGGAAGCTGGTCTGCCTACCAACCTTCCCGCTTCCTTGCCTCCCTCATCCTCAAAGTGACCGGCGTGGCTGGACAATTCGTCAGCCCTAGATCACTCAACACCGGTCCCTCTAGGTTTCCCCGCGCAGCCTCAATACGATCGAACCTCTGCAACAACCTCACGATAACGTAGCCAGCCTCAGTCAGCGCCAGCTGCTGCCCAATACATATCCTCGCCCCACCACTAAACGGTAAAAATTCCCAGCCTGGTCTCCTCCCCACGAATCGTTCCGATCTGAATCCGTCTGCATCTTCTCCCCATAGGTCTTTTCTTCTATGCAGTACATGAGTTGAAAAGTCGACTTGTGCTCCAGCAGATATGAAAACTGGTGATTTGCCATCCGGACCTCCGCCACAAGGGAGCGTGGTATCTTTGTTCGCTATCCGAGAATTTACGGTTACAAGACACCAGAGACGTAGAGCTTTGTTGAGAGTATATTGCAGGTATTGGCAGCCCTTGAGTCTCGAGTAGCTAATGTCCCTTGGACTCTCGTAGGTGCCGAAAGTGGCGAGGATTACAGAGCGAAGTTTCTCGTGCACTTGCGCTTTACGGAACAGTTCGTGGATGGCCCAAGCGAGTAGTGATGCAGTAGTATCACGACCGGCGAGAAGGATGTTGAGCATTTGAGCGCGAAGCTCAACGGGATTACTAGTTTGTTTCTCAAAGGCTTGAAGGGAGACATACTTCTCGTTCTCTTGAGTTTCCGAGCTCAAGGCCGAGCCTTTTGCGAGAGCTTTGTCCATATAGCGCTTAGCAAAGTCGTTGATAACCCTTATATTGGCTTGATACTCTGGCGGATTATGCGGCCAGTACCACTCGACCAAGCGGAACTTTTTCGCTTCATGGAATTGTGCCTGATCAAATTTGGTTCCGAGCGATGATGCCTCCGCATGCAGATCAGTGGTGCCGGCAAGTTGGCTATTCACAGATTCGCCACACAAGAACTCGGTTGCAGTATCCATTGTGAGTCGGAAAAGCATTTCTTGAATATTGGCAGACTCAGTCCAGCCGTCCTTCTGTACCGCAAGTATACTGAATAGATTTTGCACGTGCCGCTCCTCCATTTCGAGATCGGAGAACTGTTCCCGGACAAAGTTGGGTCGGAGCATAGCTTGGGAGCTTGGACGAACTAGAGCCTCATGGATGATGGCCTACTAAGACAACTCGTCATTGTGCTCACAATGCCATCACCTAGTACCTCCTAAATGATAGCGCGCCGAACGAGACCCAGGTCAAAGTTCAAGAATCTTGTAGTAAGCACTGCCTTGATCTTTTCAGGATCGGATGTAAACTGTACTGTCTGGCGCAGAAGAGAGTATCTGAAAGTACCACAGACTCGACCAGCGATTCGGCTCGTGTGTTGTCATCTTCTTCACCAAGCAATCCGGAAATCGCTTTGTCACATCCGCGGTCTGAATTTGCTTTACATGTTTGAGGCCAAGAAGGCGGCAGCATGGGTAAAGTGGTACATCTTGGCATCCGAGCTGACGCGCTTTCCCTCTTTGTTTGAACCTGGAGTACAGAATCTCGACGATCTGGTAGAAGCAGAGACCGAAAATGCTCAGCGGTAATATCAGGATGGAGGAATGCATATCGTTAGTGTTAGCGTCGTTTTCCCCTTCGACAATTCGATTTCGTCGAAATGATCTGGAAGAATAAAGGCAAACGGATGCATGTCGAAACTTCATGATCAGTATTCCTCGACGACGGCTGTCCGGACATCGATGTATTGCATCGACCAGTTCCGTTTCTACCATATGCTCACACGCTGAACAGAATTTATCGAGATTGTGTCAAGTTTCGAAGATACGCCAGGATGGCCTACCCGCGAGACTTCTACGCCCTTGTGTTGTACATCGTCGACGTACCCGTGAACGTTGGTATCATAAGCACACCACGGAGCGACCGAAGTCGCAAGTGCGAATGCGACCCATTCTATATGTCAGTAGTGTATTTGACGTTGTTTGACCTGCGATCGGTACGTGCATCCACGCTGAAAATGCTGAAAATGCTGTCATCGAGAATTTCTCCACTTATGGAAATATCTATCATTGTCAACTTTCAAGAACAAGTTCAGGTTGTTCGAATATAGCAAAAGCCAACGTGTTTCACTTACTTCCGCCATGCATAGAGTATAAGTGGAGTTTGTTTTACTTTTTGGTTGCAGCATAGACAGTCAACAATTGTGAAGCTGGTGTTCGCGTTTATCGAAAGGATTATCCTTTACCCCGAAAGAGCTCCAAGTCGTGAGTACTGTGGGCGACAAGCTCCATTATTCACGTCCGAAAGCCCGCCCGTAGCAAAGCGTTCATAGCATTCCGTCGAAAGCAACGCTATCATCGTATTCTCACGGTCATACAGCTATCGTGGCAGACCTTGAAGCTAGAACGGCATGATGTAGTTCAGCTGCATGAAGCTTATGTCTCAAACCACCTTGCTGCTAATTGTTAGCATCTTGCGCACTTCGTTATATGCATTCGGGGATGCCCAAGGGCCAAGCGGAGCCAAAAGCCCAATTGCTGTTTCCAGTCAATGGACATACGCTGCTCGGCGTTCCCCGAATGCATGAGTCGAACTGTGGACGAGTGATCCTTGGCATTCCTTCAGCCAGTATAACCGATTTTGCCTACAACAAATTTTGAGGTTCGAACGGGCAGCTCAGCCTTGTATACGGATCGATTCAACCGAATCACTACGGAGACCAGCTTCTGCTTTGGAAATCTATTGAGTTATTCGCTCAAGGCAGAACAAGCGACAGGACCTTGAGATATGGCAGGCCACCAAGGCATTCGGTACAAAGTGATGTCGTGCTGCAGACCAATTCGCGTGCAAACGCGTTGGTACCGGCAGTAGAGTCTACTTGAAGACTGATAACCCTCACAGGTTCTGCAGTGAGCTCCACCAAAAATGAGTTGTCCAGCTTTTTCGTAGCATGGTTCCCCTCGGCAACGCTGACTTGCACATCGCAGATCACGTACCTTACCAGTGCAGCGGTCAAGATGTATCGCTAGAGAGCGAGCGGCTCGTGGAAGTGGAGGGCGAAGGAGAGAGTCCGGTCACCCTTTTGAGCCTGTATCCAGTCTTCGATGGGTGGGGTCCGTGGCCGAGTCAGCGACACGTGCCACTGAACACGGCAATTGAAGTCACAGTATTGGGGGATAGCAGCAGCGAGCCCACAGCTTTGACATTTGTCAACTTGTATCATGTGCTCACTTATAACCGTAGGATTACCAATGCCCGAGCTCTGCTACAAAGCATGTGATGAGCGCATGATGCGAAACGTCAGTGTCAAGCACGTACCGGCGGGCCTCCCTAGACACGACCATAATCACCCAACAACCAGCTTCATCCAGTTTGCAGATACTGCGTCAGTCTAGAGTTCCTTTCTCCTCACGGTGACACGGTAACTTGAGGGTTGAGGCTGGAATGAGTGGATTGCCATTGAGCGATATACCGAAATGCCTTCCATGGAGAGAATGTCCTCCTCTTCTCCTCCATCCCTCCCTCTCCCGCAAGTGTTGCAGCGACAGAGCACATTGATCAAAGAATGTTCGTCCTCCTCCGCTCTTGTAGCCAACCTCTCTCTACCAGAGCAATGAATGTTGACGTGTCTTGCGCTTGAAAAAGACCCGACCGTGTCAAGCGCTTGGATAATCTCGAGCGCGTAGCGAGTGACAGACTACCATAATTGATGCAAGCATGTTACAAGATTGCGCCACGCCCTGCACCAAGTCGTTCGTCACCCTCTGTCGGTGCTAGCAACTTCTCGCTTTAGGTCCGATCCGATCTAACATACCTTTACTCGGCAACATCCAGTCTCAGTGGCTCCATTTGCGAAGCATGCTATGGATGATCGCATAGCACCACGTACGTCAGTCCGGAGGGATCTATTTCTGTACAAAACTGGGGCACTCCCGGCTCTTCATCCCCAGTAGAATGGGCGACTTCAGTTTTGTGGTCGACTGTATCCTCTGCTTCTGCTCCACGGGCCACGATTGCCGGGTCTTTTGATGTCAGCATCGATGTTTCGTATCTCGTCTTCCATCAGTCACTAGGGCTACACACCATGAAGATGTCCAGGCGTCGGTGCTGCGTGCGCTACCATCATGATCGTGACGGAAGCTAAGATACATGACTGCTTGAGGCCCAGCATGTTGAAAAGACGATCAATAGAGCGCCGATGATTTGCTTCCAAAGTATTGTAGGGCAGTGTATTGAAGAGCTCCGAGTATTGTCAAAGTAATGGGTGAGTTGTAGCATCGGATGTCGTGGATATATGTGTTTCTTTGAGCTGGGTGTGCTCGATCGTCGGACGAATCGCCATTCTTCCTCCCTGGCAATGCACATATTCGGGACGGTGATACGAGCACCAACTTGAGTGAGCGCGGAGATTCGAAGCTCACGAACACACAAAAGAAAGTCTTTTGCTCTGTTGGCACCACATCAGGCCTTGTTGGAGTCGTCGTGACAACATGCATCCATGCTCAGTATATTTGGAAACGCGGCCGCTGTCTTCGTTCATCAACTTCCAATGCCATGGATCTCCCCTAATGGTGGAGCAGTGTGCCAGAGGTCGATTTGGGAGTCCCTTTGTTGAGGTCCGAATGACTGTGCTGTACCCCAGACTCGGATGCAGTACTTACAACCCGCAATGGAACCATTACCGCATGTCGAATTGAATTGTGCATTGGATTTTCATGATAGTAAAGTCGCCTTCACTATGTCATCACTATAGTCCAGTTCTGCGTATGCCAGATCCTAAACGGAAGAAAGAAGTTTAGCCGCTTAGGTCCCTAGTTCGCTGTAAAACTATCCCCTCACTTTGCTGCTTCATCCATACAACATGCATGAGTCATGGCATTGCATGAGTCATGGCATTGCATGAGTCATGGCATTGAGCCTATCGCTATAGCCGGTTGTGCCTAAAGTACAGTACAGTACAGCAACGCTTGCGCCAAGATTGACTGGCATGATCTATAAGTACAACCGTTCGAGCCGATAACAACTCTTGCGACCAAATTCGACGAATCTTGCCTGTGTTGCGCTTGTTTAAAGCAAGCTAATAGCCCTCGATCTAGACATCCGACTTTTCTATCGTATGCGATAAGCATCGGAAATTCCGGATACGCTTCCATAGATGAACGAATAAATATCGCTTTCCACGGTCCAATCATCCCATTCTCTATAAACGATCGTGTGTAGTAGAGTGAACGATAGTTTATATGCGATGTTTCTTAGCAGTCTCGATACGGGCAATTGCAGGATAATAGAACACTCTAGACTTGAACAAAGACTGCTCAAACGAGGCTGCTATATGTTGTCGCTATCTCAAAATCATCTAAGATTCTTAGACAGCTCCACTGCCTTGCTACTCTGCGTCCAAAATGTTGTACGATAACATCTCATGCATCGGTACAGCCGACAAACCAGTCTCCACTACATTCTCCCAAATAGCACTCTTTCCATCATCGCCTGTGCAGCATATAAATGACAGCTTTGACAGCTACTCTTTGATTCAGAAGTTTGAGGCAAGACACACCTTCTTTCTTAGTTCACAATCTATATGTGCAAACAGCCACGCAGCTCATCGTACTCAAGGTAAGCTTCAAGCCCGCAGTGCTAGAACTATGGAAGTGGCTGAGACCTAGTCTCAATCGACACTAGCTTGCTAGCGTACATCCTCGATATTCCCGTTGGATTTCCGACTCTCAAGCCACAACAAGACAAAGCAACTCCCCTCTCTGTCTCTCTTTTCTTTCTCCTCCTCTAGCTCTCACACATAGTAACAATCATAACTCACCGGACCCAAACTATGTACTCCCTTGGCAGAAGCTTACTCCTCTTGGCACCACTGTCCTACAGTGCCCTTGGCCAGTACCTAGCACCCGCAGGCTTCACAATCCCCGCAACAAATGGCTCCCTACCCTCACCAGCAGACTCCAACAACCCTTGCGGCTCGGGCTTCTTCCCGGTCGCGACGAAACCATCGTCACAATCCCATACACTTACTCCCAAGTCATCAGCATAATCGGCAACTTCACAAACCTCGTCTGGGCAGGCTCTCCCCCGGATAGTGTCACTACCAATGCCTCTGCTTCAACATTAACAGACAACAACTGGCAACCAGGCGATGCTCGTTTTTACGAATTGCAAGGCGCAACGGTCATCGAAACTCTTCTGACTTACTCCAAACCCGCTACCGAGGGACCGTATGTGGAGGTTCATACACTGGCTCCATTGGGTATTACGCTTCCTGGTGGTGTAAATCTATCAAGTTATGCCGATTTCGACGGCCAGGTCTGGGAAGGAGTTTGCGATGGAAGAGCGGTGCAAGCGAACTTCACTACGGTGTTTTGTGCGACGGATGCGACAGTTGCAGGAGCGGCGTTCAAAGCAATTCATGGCGAGTCCGTATTGGAGGTTGGGAAGATGCTAGGTGGTGAGAACTTCACTAGCTGTGATGTTTTGAATGCTACTGGTGGAAGTAACACGACCACTTCGCCAGAGATGTCAACGGGAGGCAGCGCAACCTTACGCGCTTCGTTTGGATGTCTTGTCCCGGTCGCTATAGCGGTGATCAGCTACGCATGGCTTTAAACCAGGCAGGCGACAGCTCAACCGCTGAGCCTTCGCCAGTATGGAATGTCAGCGATAATATCGGAGTAATCTAGCACACGTCAACCAGGTTGCAGCATGTGAAGCGGTATTCCTTGATCTTGTACAAAGTCAATGCCAACACCATAGCAGCCACATCCTTTCTTTATGTTCATACAATCGTCAATACTGAACGTTTATCTTACCTACTAGATTGCTTCCTTCCAGTCCCCTGCGTCACTTCTATATGTAGATATAGATGCTTGAAATTGCCAAACTTAGCCTTGTTTGATGCATGACGAAGCCTGAGCGCAGCGACAGGCCTGACCTGACCTACCTGCCTAATCAAACGCGCCGATCCCGCACCAGAAGCTACACTCGCAAAGCAGGCAGTGACATACACAGGGGAAAGGCTCATGCAAAGTGGCTGGAGAAGGAGGCAGCATTTACCTGCCTCTGCATCAACTTTTGCACCTCTGCACTTCCCTAGTTTCTCAACCGATAGCGCGATCGCGATAGGACACTGTCATTGCTGATCACGATGGGCACCCTGCACCGTCCTCCAAAGCAAGAAGACTTGAACGTCGATCCACCATATTCTTCTATGTGTTCTGCTTCCCTCCAGCACGCACATCATCGACCGAACCAAAATAAGACCAAAAATTGAGCACCCAATTACAAACCATTTCATTTGGGTAGGTAGGCTCCCTAACCCAGCGTCCAAAATCTTCCTCCTCCCCCAACGTCAGGATTCAGCCAAACTCACAACACAACACAACACAACACCCAATTGTCCTTCGATTTCCAAGACCGAGCAAGTGTCTTCGAGACCAGCCTCTAATTAAAGCACGCCGACATGGCCAAAAACAAACTCCATACCATACCATCTCCACAGAGCCGACCAATCGGGCTCAGCTCACTCATCACCACTATCACTGTACACACACACACACACACAGAAACGACAACGACAAACCCACTGCAAATAACACAGGAACAGAACCATGCGCTTTCACATTTCTTATCATTCTCAATTCCCACGCATGATCTGCCTTCCTATCTGCTCCTTACATACGTTCCATCCTCAGCGTCCATCTTTTCTCAGCATCCATCCATCCATCCATCTTCAGCATCCTCAAATCCTCCACCATCCCACATCTCCATTCTCAAATAAAGACATTACCATCTATCTTCCCTCCTCTCCATCCCTCCTCTCTCCTCCCACCCCTCAATCCTGCTCCCCAAGGATCAATCCACACGATCAAATTATAGTGTAAGTTTCGGCCGTGCACAAGATGCTCCACCCCTCTCCCCTCAACTTCTTCTCCTTCTTTCTCCCTTGCATCACACCTTACACACCACAAGCAATCAACATCAACAACACAAACAACCAAAACCAAACAGAAATTGAGACGAAAGAAAGAAGCACAAGAGCAGTAGTAGAAAAAAAGGATCAGATCACCAACATCTCCCATCTCAACAAAACTACTCCGACCGACGAACAACAATAAAACACACTAAACAAAAAAAAAAGAGTTCCTTTCCCAATGCGAGGGGGTGGTATCTTG
>JAASLG010000517.1:0-17549 GCA_013365235.1 Cercospora sesami | reverse complement strand
ACAGACCTTCGCATCGAGGTCAGAGAGACAGAGGGAAACCTCAGGCAGATCGAGACATGGGAAAAGAAGCGGACTGGTCTACTTGAAGCATCGAGTCGTGTCGACTCGGAAGAAGAGACGGTGCGCGTACAGAGGCTGAAGCAGGAGGCAGACACATTACAAGCCGACATCAACCAAGTAGAGTTGAGTCTTGTAGAGATGAAGGCCAAGCATCGCAAGCTCATGAGACAGATCGCAGCTGTAGAGAACGCTGTGCAGGCTCGCATGGCATCGTACACAGAAAGTCTGCGACTTCTGGAGAGCGACGTGGATAAGTTTCTGCGCGTCAGTCCAGACAGCTCAAATGCAAGGACAGCGTCTCCTGTGGCAGCAAAAGCGTCCGTCTGGCAGTTACCACCTCAACGCAGGAATCTTGACCTAGCGAAAGAGTACTGGTGTGAACGTCGCGAGCAGGTAGACCACCGCAAAAAGGACATCGAATTCGAGAAGTCTGCTCTTGTCGAAGGCGCAGAGCTATGGCGGCAGGCAGTTGTAGAGGTGACCGAATTCGAGAAGCAGCTTCGTGCTGAGATGGCCACTCTACGACCATCATCGCCTAATTCGCAATCAGCCTGGGAGGATCCACCTAACATAAACACTGATCACTCTGAAGGCATGCAGCAGGTACTTGACAAAATCGATACAGTCGCGGAATCACTACATGCGAAGTTGCAAAAAGCTGAAGAGAACAACTGGAAGCTGTTGCAAGCTGCTATTGGCGCCGAGCTTGATGCACTCAGTCGAGGCAAACAGATCATCGCTAGTGCTCTCACAGCGGCTGACGATAGAACGGTAGAAACAGATGACCATGATCTGCGGAAGGGGGATACAGGCGAAGAGATCAACGCACTGGATCAAAGCTTCGCAACGGCGCGGCACATAGATGAAGAGGATGAAGAGCCGCCGCCTGAATTACTCTTCTCTCAAGCTCGTGACATAGATACCGAATGAAAGCCTATGTGATTTCTTCCCTCTCAAGTTCTTGCTCCTGCGTGAAATCTTGGCGCTCCCGCAGCTGAAGCAGCTGCATCCGCCGTAGCGGGACCTCACCTTCGAGTCTAAAGGCAGCTTCCCCGACCAACACCACAACCCAACAGAACTTGCAACGCTAAGGCCGCACAGAAGATGCCGATCGATGAAGGCAGTAGGGATCAAGAGCAACAAAAGTGTTGAGCCATGACAGAAGCAACATACTCGTTCACAATCCCGTCTGCGCACGACGATACCAACCTTGAATGTCGGATCTACCATCCCCGCAACCTCCAAGATCTCCTCGCAAGCAACTTTGATAAACCTCGAATCGCGGTAATAGCACATCCCTATGCGCCCCTAGGAGGCACGTACGATGACCCGGTCGTGCTATCCCTAGTCGAATGCCTCCTCAAAGAACGCTACATCATCGTAACGTTCAATTTCAGGTAAGTGCAGTTCACAACTTAACAAGCTCAGTGCATCACTGACAACTTCGACAGAGGCGCAGGAAAATCAGCAGGAAAGACATCATGGACCGGCAGACCAGAAGTAGACGACTACGCATCAGTCGTCGGGCTTGCAATTTACTATTTAAGCAACATTTGCACGCCGCCTGGATCCGATATGCTATCTGCTAAACACGCAAGCCTCGATCCGAGCTCTCTCTATAGAGATCACACAACCTCAAACGGCCCGCTCGAGCTACTGCTCGCAGGGTATTCCTTCGGCTCACTGATACTGTCTCGCCTGCCAGGCGTGCCCGCTATTCTGCAGCGCTTCGAGACCGCAGAAAGAGGCACCGCAGCTTCCGAAATTTTCATGCGTGCTCGAACGCTTGCAAAACAAACCAAGCAATCGATCGGAGTTGCTCAGAGTCCGACTTCGCCGAAGACAGTACGCGGGCGAAAACCGCGCTCAGACGACTCTCCGACAAAATTGCAATCCTCGGTAGTTGTTGGAGGCGACGAGCTTGACGCATCAGAGCGTCGACGAAGCCGTGATTCGCGCACAAGCGTAGATGTGATGCGAGATATGCCGCATAACATCAAGCACCACATGCGTAGGCATAGCGGGCATTCCCGACGGCCCTCCTTAGATCGAGAGAGCGCTACACCAGCAAGCACTTCTAATGTCCCGGACGGCAAGCAAGGGCCAGAGATCGCAGTACGCTATCTGATGATCAGTCCGGTGCTCGTGCCATTCTCCACTACACTGCTATCGCCTGGTTTGCCATTTACCGAGGGTAGCTCCAACGATGGAGAGACGGGGGTCTTGGGCTTGAGACACCCAACCTTAATCGTATTCGGAGCTGGTGACACTTTTACGGCAAGCAAAAAACTTCGTTTGTGGGCAGAGAAGCTCCAGAAGGATTCGCCAGAGAAGAAAGTCCGCTGGGCACAGATTGATGGTGCAGGTCACTTCTGGCGTGAACGTGGAGTCACGAAAGCTTTGCGGTCCGAAGTCCAAGCATGGCTGAAGAGTGATGCTCGTCCCGAGACGGGTCAGATGCAGTGAATATATTGCGTGGTCGAAGCCCCGACCAGAACTCCTCGCTTGCTTTCCATCATCAAATCATCATCAGCATTCAATCATATCTTCACACCCCATACACCGCGTCCAGCACACACTCCCAGCCAGTCGCCGCCTTGGTTCGTAAGCTGGCTCTGCGGGGCCCATGATACATTCGCAACTTCATATTCGCATCTCCAATTGGCCAAAGGTCCCTTCACGGTAGACGCAGACTGCTCGGTGCCGTTTCCATTGAGAGCTGGCACCGAAGCTTGGTTCTGCGAGTTCAGCAAATCCCACAACAAGACCATGCTGTCATCTGCACCAGAAGCGAGCATTCCTCTCCGACTTGGGTTCCACTCGATGGCGTTGAGGTTGCCTTGATGGCCACGTAATTCCAGAAGCGCGGTACCTGGTTGCCGGACATCGAGGATCCGAATAACGTTGCTCTCAGAAGCAAATGTGGCCAGAAGATGAGCATCGTGGGGTGAGGCGGCAAGTCGAAGGAGAGGGGGCGCTGCAGGCATGTGAGATTTCGATGGGGAGGATGCCGAAGGAGAGGAGGCTAGAGATGGTCAGCTTGGGATGAACGACTCTAGTATCCCATAACTCTTACATTTGTCACTCTTCTCAGCGGGCTCGTATATGATGGTCGAATGCTCCAGACTTCTCAAATCGAACATCCGAACACTGCCATCAGCACCACAAGAGACAAACACATCCACGGAGCCCGCACAAAATCGCACGTCAAATACTTCCTTGTCGTGAGCGATCAATTGCGTCTTGGCAGTAAGCGTGGGAATGTCCCATATGGTACATGTGGTATCGATTGAGGACGTTATGATCAGCTTCGGAGAAAGCGTATTCCAATCCAAGGACGTCAGAGGAGCGGTGTGCTCAGGAGTCTTGCTGTTAGAAAGTAGAGCAAGCGGTTGCAATTTCTGAGGCGCTGGGTCTCGAATATTCGTAGACGCACTTCTGTTGATGTGCGAAGAGTGCGGTGTGGAGGGCGCTGGCAGAGACCACAGCCGCAGATGATCACCACTGGTAGCCAACAGATCAGTGCTGGACTTCTGCGAGCTCGGAGGCTCCCAGAGGATTCTCGTCACAGGGTATGCGCATGTGGCCTCCGCGACTTTGCTGTATTCTATGCCGTACGACGCTTGTCCGGGACCATTCACGTCTTGGGGTGTGATATGCGTATCCAGGATTTGTATGAAGTTGTGTGGGTCCTCCAAATAGCTGCCAACCGCTATCTTGCCTGCCCCAGAGCCGCCTTGCACTGGCCACTTACACCAATCGAACGCGTAGGTCGGGAAAGGAGCGAGATAGTTCGAATTCGTGGGTTGCTCGGAGTAGCTGAAGAAGGCGGTGCCCTGAGGACCCTCGTTGGCGTCGGAGATGGCCCGTGATCGGATGTCTGTGAGGTTCAAAGGGCTATGCGAGGGGCCCGCCCCCGATTGGGGCGTCTGGGCGTTGGAGAGATTGAAAGCCTTTGGGTTCGAGGTGACCGGAGTCTGAGCGGGCGTCTGATTGAAGGGAATGTACTTGGAGGAGCCGTCCAGCGTGCCCACACTAGGGCTGCTCCGCGAGTGACTGTGCAGTGTATTGGAGCGGGATGGCGGCTGCGAGTACTGTGAGGCATTGTTCTGCAGCGGCTGGGACTGCATGGTCGAGGTCGTCGGCGAGGCCGTGTACGCTGAGGAAGCAGTCGACCGCGAGCCGCCTGCCGGCTGCAGGGCGCCTGGGAGAGCAGCGGACGAGCTGGCGTTGGAGGGGATCACGCTGCTAGCCTGGAAGCCTTGGTTGGGCGTGGCTTGCTGGACGGCGAAGGACGGGGTGGACGTTGCCGAGTACTGCGACGGCAGGTAGTTCTGCAGCGAGGGCGCGCGTTCGTGAGCGCGCCGCGGCGTGGTGAAGGACTGCAGATGAGACGAATCTGGCGGGATCGTGGATCCCGGCGCGGACAAGGGAGCTGCGGGCTGCTGGTCGGAAGCGCCTGCTACTCGGCCACTCTGCGCCGCCATGACATGGTCGTCGCGGAGGGAGTCGTTGGCGGAGGCGTGGGAGGGCGGCGGGGGTTCAGCGAAAGTGTCGGTTCCTGCGCTGGTCGTGCCGCTCGCGAGTCGCTGCAGATTGGCCCCGAGCCCAACGGCTCCCAAGCTTGACGCGGCCTGGAAGATGCCCTCGCCGGCCGTGTGCTTCGCCTGCGAGTTGCTGTGCGAGTGGAAGGGCAACGGCATGGTCGGCAGCGCGACACAGCATGTGCATGTCTCTCGACAGTCGCGCTGCGTCGGAATGCTTAAAGATAGCTGTTGCTGCGAATTGATGCCACCAGCGGCTGATCGTCCGTGGCTGAGTGGGCCGACTGTGCACATGCCATGCCGTGCATTGATTCACTGCCAAGCTTTGCACTTTGAAGCTCTCTTCCTCCTTCACACCCGTCTCCAATGCAGCATGAACACCACCGCGTGCCCGTGACGGCGTTGGCCTGCTGGGGTCGGAACACTGTTCTCGCTGGATCGGGCAGCTCCCTGCTGGCCTACGACACAGCCGATCAGACTTTACTCAAGTCCATCTCGATTTTCGAAGGCCAGGCCATACACGGCATTGTCACCCCTGACCACGGCGATGATGATCTTGTCATCGTATGGGGCGGCCAGCTGCTCCGAGCATTGAGACTTCACTTGCACCAGGATGGCTCCCAGCTCGACTGCGAAGTGGGACCAGTTGCCCGCGTTGATGACTGGATCCTGGATACTATGATATCCCCACTGGATGCCTACAGAGTGGCCATCGTCACGGCACACAATGCACTGAGCATAGCGACTGCGCATACGGAGTCAATGTCTCTCGACATACGTGAAGCAGTACCTGGATCCAATTGCATCCTGTACTGTGCACAGGTCACATGGCTAAGTCCTTCTTCTTGTCTCATTGCTTCGGGCACTGCTTTCGGCGATATCATAGTGTGGTCGTGTCAAATTGCAGAGCATGAGGCTCAGCTCGAAGCAGCACATCGAGTCCATTACTCATTCCCAGCGCATGACGGTTCTGTGTTCGGCGTGCAGATACTCCAGAGCGGGTCAACGAACGTCAAAGGTGAGCCGCAGAGAATACTGGCAAGCTGCAGTGACGACCGAAGTATTCAACTGTGGGATGTCTCCGACCTGTCAATACGAATCGAGACAAATGATGCGGACCTGCGCGAGACTGGATTTGGCTCTCTCCAGAGTTCCAACGCAATCAAGCCGGCTTGCTTGGCGAGTGCAATGGGACATATTTCCAGAATATGGCATGTGCGCTTCGTTAGAGCCGATAGCACTGTTCGTCTGCTGTCATTTGGAGAAGATGCTACATGTATCACGTGGAGCCTGACCAGGAGTGAAGGCTCGATTGCTTTGCGGCAGATCAAGGTAGAGAAAGCTCACAATGGCAAGAACATATGGGCGGTAGCCATTCAAAGACGCTCTGGATCAGACGACGATACCACTCAGACGGAAAATGTACTTACTGGTGGTGCAGATGGGTCAATTTCTATTCGTGATGTCGATGTCAATGCACGAGGGAATTCTCTCGATTGGAAGGAATCCCAGTGTACAGGAACAGCAGTCCGCTATCGATCATACGGTTTCGTGGCGCCGCGCAATGTTATTGCAATAACGGACAATGGTGACGTGGTTTCACTGAAGCTGGACACAACAAGAAGGACAATACACAGTGGTCAGCTCGGTCCACCGGCCAGTCAGCTTCGTGGCTATTCAATAATGGCTGCCATTCACGGAGTTGCTTTCTTTGCTGGAAGAGGCGAAGTGTATTACCACTTGGCTGGAACTTCTGGCTATCAAACCCTCGTTGACGTTGGTGAGAAGGTGGCAGGACTTTTTGCGCATCATGGTAATGTCACCCATCTCAGTAGGGAAACGACCGCGGCATGCACACTTTTAGTCACGACAGTGAGGTCCAGGTCTGCCTATTGGTATAGTTGTCAAACAAAGGACAATTGTACACTCGAAATCATATCTCGGTGGGCACTGGCACTGCCGGAAGGATTCGTAGTCACAAGTTTTACGGAATTCTCCCAGAACGACAGGACGTTCGTCGCACTCGGCTCAAGAAGCGGCTGCATAGCTATCTACAATCTGTCACCTCAGGACGGAGACGCTGGCCCAATACCCCACGTAGGCGAGTTCCCTGCGGTACATGGTATCGAAGCTGTCACTGCCTTACGGTACTTCATGGGCACTCTACTCTCGACTGGGCGGGATGGAAGCTTTGCCGCACACAAACTACACATCTCATGTCTACGACATCCCTCGAGCGGTGATCGTGGTATCGGTCTGACGACTGTACATCAGCTGGCCCTGCCTTTGGGACCGAATGTGGAGAATTTTGCCATTGTGCACGCCGAGAGTATCTGGGTCTGGGGTTTTCGAGGCAAACATTTCGTTGTCTTCAACCTTACCGCACAGCAAGAGATCATGGTCGTTGAGTGTGGTGGAGCGCACCGCAACTTTGCCTTCAATCCTGACACTTACGGCGGCACCTTCATCTGGACAAAAACTTCAGAGCTATTTCTCCAACACCAGAATCGCCTCGCATCGACCTCGATTCACGTTGGTGGGCATGGACGGGAAATCAAAGCCAGCGCAGTGTCACCTGTCGATGCCGAGCTGGTAGCGACGGGCGCAGAGGACACTGACATCAAGCTGCAACTGCTTGTGAATGGCGTTTGGCAATGTCATCATACTCTGCAGAAGCATATCACAGGCATCCAGCATCTCCAATGGTCTTCAGACGGCAACTATCTCTTCTCGAGCGGGGGCGTCGAAGAGTTTTATGTGTGGAAAGTTACTCACAACCTTCCTGTGGTCAGAATCGGCGTGGTCTGCGAGTCTGCGCACCCCCAGTGCAACCTTTCCGATCTACGAGTCATGAGCTTCGAAGCAAAAGCCCGTGACTCTGGTTATGATATCACGATGGTGTACTCCAACTCCAATTTGCAAAAGTGGCATTACTGTGACAAGACGTGGACGCTGTTAGGCTCTGGTGATTATCTCACATCATGTTTGACGCAGTGCCTCCGGTTGAATGGAGTCTGCTCGAACTCGGAGAACGCATCAATGGTACATCAGCATCGATCATGTATCTTCACGGCCAGTACAGATGGACATATAGTTCAATGGGACAGAGACGACTCCGGACAGCGTGTGCTGTCGTGGCATACAAGACACAAGGTCCATCAGAGCGCAGTTTTGAGTCTGCTCCCTGTTGATCTCTCATCCAGCGCTGGCGACAATTCTTTATTGATCTCAGGCGGAGATGACAATGCGTTGGGTCTCACCAGAGTTACATTCAACTCTCAATCGAGTACGCCGACAATGACAACTCTGCTCGTGCCTCATGCTCACGCGGCAGCTATCGCTGCACTGACGATCGTGCGAGCTGTCGAAGACCAAGTATGGCTATTGAGCGCCAGCATCGATCAACGCATCAAGTTATGGAAGGTCAAAATCAAGGACGGTGTCGGGGTCGATGGCATTGACATTACACTCGTGAAGAATGTGCACTCCGCAGTCGCAGATATATCTTCGATGGAGCTCGTTGGCCCGAATAGAGTCTTGATCTGTGGTGTGGGTATGGATATGTGGAAGATTGATCTTGACAGCCTTTGAATAGCATGCATGCTCATTGATTTGAACAATTCTTTTTCACTCCTTGAAGTGCGACTACGCATCGCATCCTCGGACACAAGAGTGTGTGGTCAGACCAATAAGGGCAGACGCCGCAGCTCATGAGCCTTACCAAATGTGCTGTGCTTCGATACTAGTACTGCCATAAACTTCGATGCAGCTCTTGATCCAACATTTCCACATCGCACATAAAGCCTGAAACGGCGCTCTAGATCACATACCGTTCAATAGCAATGTTGACGGATGCGGCGTAGTGTGACGAAACTTCGGCGAGAACGTATATACTTCCAATGGCGTGAAGATCACGATGATCACAAACACGCCACAAAAATTAAGTCTCAAACGGGGTCAATTATTTTAGCTTGGATCTCATAGACTATCGAAAAGCGACTTTCACCAGCGTTGCGATGAATGTAACACGGAAAGGTCGAGGAGCCGACTTCTGGAGTTTCCAAAAGCATGAGCGGGCCATATTTAGCGTATCTTGTGAAGACGAACGATTTGATCTGATTTTAAATGACAACGCAGAGCATTTGTTGATATACTGCATTCATTATATCCAGCTTCATGGACATCAATCAATCGTCATAGGAGGAATAACACGAAGGCAAGAAGTCGCAGACGGCGTTGAAAATCCGAGTTCCCCGAGCGTTGCGCATGCGATATGTTCATTTGTTCCATAATCCATTTGCCCCTCGTCATGTCTTCACAGACTTGTGGAGCGACCCATCACATACAATGTCTGGTACTGTATTCGTCCCATCCCCGCCGCCTCGCCAAACATGCGAAGGGGCTCGCGTGGCTGGTGGTTCATGCTCGCCCGTCTTGTGAAGAAAGAGCTTGTTGCTCTGCCTAAGCTTTTTAGGTACACAAAGAAAAAGTGGTGCTCTGAAAGGCTACAATTGTTCATCAGCAAGAGGCCTGACCAGAACACAAGAAGATTCGAAAATTTCGCTAACATGATCGTCGCAACATGATGGGGTATACACAAAAACTGATAATATAAAAAGTTTTCTTTTTTCTTTTTCTCTTCTTCGCTGTCGATTCATCATTACTGTAATATTGCGACATTGGTGCCTTCTGTTATGTTCAGCGTGGAAACTTGGAGATCTCCCGCGTCTCCCACCCAGCAATTCACTGGTCTGTGGGCTGAGGGTTCGTAAACCGCCACTGTGCAATTGTCTGCACTGTTGAGGTTGTTGTAGCCCGCGCAAATTTCTACACAGTCGCTGAAACTGTATACGAAGGCTTGGGCTATTTGCTTGCCGTTGTTTATCGACAATGGGTTTTGGAGGTCGCAGTTCTTGATGAAGACTAGGCCTGCGTCGTCTGAGGTCGATTCGTTCTGAGCGTATTGGGAGGTGTACATCGTGCCATTGGATTCGGGACAGTCGTTGAGTGGTTGGAAGGTGGGTGTTGGAGCTGCGAAGGTTGATGTTGCGGCCACCGTCGTCCCGGACTCCGTAGTTGCAGTTGCTGCGGCAGATAGCGCTGTGTTCGTCACGTTTGCGCTGGATTTGGTCAGTACAGGGCATTGTGTCCAATCAAGGAATGTCCCCACTCACTTTAGTTGTGTCTCGTGCTGTTCCCGTAGCTGTTTGCCGCCAACAGCACCTCCCACGGCTGCTCCCACGACCACAAGAATCATGACAGTTGCCACGACCAAGAATGTCCTGATCTTCATCCCAAATATGATGCGGGGCGGCCGATTGCTGCCATCGCCATAATATCGCCCATTGCCACTGAATTTGCCCTCGTAGAGAGGCGATTCCCGTATCACGGGATATTTATCCGACGAAGGGTATATCGTGTCATCGTACTCCAAGCCATGTGCTGGTGCGACCTCCGGGGCGTTGTGGTATTGGTACAAAGCCGATAGGCGAGTGGGCTCACGCTGGACAGTGCTCGCGTTAGCGGCGCAAGTGGGCTCTGGGGTGGGCATATCGCAACGTACAAGTGAGGAGTCCATCTCTGCGCCCATACATCAAGACGGGCGATGGTGAGTGTCAAGCAAAGGAGTGGCGAGGTCGAATATGATCGTGGGCTGGCGCGCGAGGCTCGGACGGACGATGTGCTGAAGGAGAGACTGGCTGGTGAGTGCACGGCAGGCGGGAAGATGTGCAAACGCCTCGTCAAGAGGCGGGACGTGTATAATGCAAACAAGAGTTGCGAAGAGGAGCGTGGGAGTAAAGAGAAGTCTCCCGGGCCGTCCGTCTGCAGCGTGAGAGCCTGCGCTGGGATGCCGCCAGCAGCGTCGTACGCCGTCGCTCTCCAGGAGCCGAAGAAGAGGCTTGCGGCTTGGGCGACACAGAAGGTGCAGTAGTCACCGAGTGACGATGAGTCGTCCTGCAGCAGCCAGCGAGCACGGGCAAACGTTCGAGGCGCGGACAAGGTTGCCAGTGCGAAAGTCTGGGTAGCACCACATGCACGCCCGCACTCAAACGACACATCCACCTCCACCATCCATACCCTTCCGGCGCGGTGCAGTGTGCCCACGACGCTGGTCCATGTCTGCGCCCGCTGCTGCTGCTCGACAATGGCATGGTAGCACTCCGGGCAGATCTGCGGGCGCTACAATGGGAAGCACTAGCTGCCCTCTCTGCCGCATCATTTGCTCCTCCAATTTTTGTTAAGATTTATCGAGCCTCGACGCGGAAACGTGCCCAGGCGCACATCACCCCGCCGCCTGGTGCGCGCGGTTGGTATCGAGATGCGCCCCCAGCAAACAGGCGACTCCAGGACCTGCAGATCCGTGGTTCCTCGCAGCGGCTCGGTGCCCGCGTGGTGTCGAGACGTGAGTCTGCGTCCAATCACGACCGGCCAGCTGCATGTCTCTCGCGACCTGCGACAAGGGCATGCTCGCTTGCGCCGGCGCCATCTGCACATCTACCCGGAACGCTATCACGCACATCCGCGAGATTCGTGGCGGCCAAGGACTTCATCTCTTGCGAATACCCCTTCCGATCAGAAGTTGCGACATCGAGAGCGACCTCCGGCGGGTCGCAATCTGCGCGAATATCGAATCGGTGACCGGCCTGCTTCTGACGTCCATTGTTCATCACTGTGAAATACTGGGCGCTGCTCCGCTGCAGGTACACGATGCTGTGGAGTCGGCTGGCCTGCAGGATGCATTAGCCGCCCGAAGCGAGCATACTAGAGCTTGTCCTTTTTCTGCTCACGTCAATCGCTCAAAGATGTATCTGGGCTGGGCATAGCGTCGCGAGAACACCCAAAGTTTCAGACCTTTGATTGAATATTTGCAGCTTCAATTCGGATCCGATATAGTGCCTTTGGACGGCCGACAGAACCTGGGAATCACGAAAAGTGGGAAGCTTGAGTGCTAACACTCTCGCCACTGGGCGTGTGGTCATCATGGCAAGTACTGACCAAGTACATACTCCCGCGGTGCAGATTGATCGGTGATTCTGCAATGCGCGCACCTTCCATGCCAGTCCAGTAATCGTCCCACGATCATTCCTTCCATTCTTCAAGAGGCAAGCATACGCAATATCCGAAGACTTTCAGCCACAATCAATCGTCGACCCAAGCATTCGTCACGCCTTCACGCCGTCAATCCCCAGGCCTCGTCGATCCTTGTCATCCGGTACAGCCAGCCAGCCTTCACACGGACCATTGTTCGCGTGGTGCTACCGCACTTGCCAGCGACGGGCTCCGCTTTCCTCCATCATCGCACAGATTGTTGCCAGTAATGTGCCACACGGGCGCCAGACAGGTTGCACAATTCTGCAATCGTCGCTTCTGGAGCTCTGCATTCTCGCCTCGTACCAAAGATGGGTCATCCACGTTGTCTCAGCTGCTGGGATGTGCTGGTCAATGCTGTTCATACGAGGTTCCTTCCGTTTCGTCTTTGCTACGTGTAACACTCTGGAAGACTTCGTCCGCTTTTTGAAGGAGAATCGTGCTACGCAGTGAAAATACACCCACCCGATGGATTAATGTGGTGAGACACGAGCAGCAGAAATAGCACAACTCTGTATGCTCTTGAGATCCGGCATGATCGCACGTGGCTCGTGGAACCGACAGTAGCAAGTTCATGAGGTATTCCGATGTCCTTTCAGCTGTATGGACAGCTGTATGCCACGATAGGCTTCTGCCGCGCTTGCATAGGTGTGCACAATTCGTCCAATCCGCATTCGACGAGCACATGCATCAACGTGAGAGCAGTGTCAACGAGTGCACCCGGTTATTCCGTTGCAGCTTTGACTCCCCTCTGGCGTTACAGATTCCGTTCGGACGTTGCAAAGTCGCGCCTTCCAACGTTCGCCCTGTCACTGGCCTCGGAGCCATTGCTGCCGCCACCGACGGCATGATCACAGAGCATTTACCTTTCAGAACAAGACATGGATAAAGAGAGGCCTTGATAGTCGGCGACAATGCCGGCGGTCTCTTCACGGCAAACTTTGGACTGATCTTAGCTCAAATGCTGACTCCCATTCCCATCGTTGATGTCCTCTCTCACCAGTATTGATCGACATATCGCTGCTTAAGAGCCCACATATCACGACTCGACAGCTTTATGCACTGCGGGCCACAATATGCTTACAACAGAGATATTCGCTTCAACGGGCGTGCGCTTGAGTGTTCATGCGATGCGAGTGATGCGAACGAGTGTCATCTCCACGCCGTAGGGAAGTCGAGCGCAAGAGTGCAGAAGTGTGCAAGAGTGTGCCCCCATATCTTGGTGTTCGCGGTTCGGCCCCGACTCGGCTTGGCTGTCCCTCCACCACAGCTCTCGGTGTCTGCTCGTCCGCGACATCACTATAATTTTGCCGTCCGTCGGCAATTGACCACACGCCTCATGGAGAGCTCAAGCAAGGTAAGGATGGAATGTGTCCAGGTGTTCCTGCCTCTCCTACTTCTTCTCCCGCATCTGAGAACTTTCGTACTCTCAACTCTCTCACGACACTTCCAATTCCGACCCCACAGACAGAGCGGGAAGCACTGACAATATGGCACCCCTCAATGTGTGCATGGTCGGCACTGGCGAGTACACCACTGGCTTCGTAGGAGGTGGACAGTCTGGTAGCGACAAGAAGGTCGGCGTTGTTGGTCTCACACTCTTCGATCTTCGTAGGCGCGGGATTGTAGGCAAGCTATCTATGGTGGGCACGTCTGGTAAGCATTCGAGCGATCTGAGCCATTCGGTCAATGGAAGAGATGCTAATGCCCTCCCGATGTTCTCTAGGCCAGAAATTCCCTGCGATTCGAGAGCATCTGCACAAGAACATCACACAAGCCTACAATGGCCTAGATACCGCCTTCGACTCCTTCCCAGCCAACGATCAACGCGACCCGGAGGCCTACAAAAGCGCCATCGACGCACTCTCACCCGGCGATGCGATCACCATCTTCACGCCAGATCCCACACACTACCCTATCGCCTTGTATGCCATCCGCAAAGGCATCCACGTCATGATCACCAAACCCGCTGTCAAGCAACTGAAAGAGCACCAACACCTCATCGAAGAGAGCCGAAAGCACAACGTATTCGTCTACGTAGAACACCACAAGCGCTTCGACCCCGCATACGCCGACGCTCGAAACAAAGCCATCAACGGCAACCTGGGCGAATTCAACTACTTCTACTCATACATGTCCCAACCCAAAAGCCAACTGGAAACCTTCAAAGCTTGGGCGGGTAAGGACTCCGATATCAGCTATTACCTAAACTCCCACCATATCGATATCTGCGAGTCGATGGTCCCATCATATCGTCCTGTGCGCGTGACGGGTTCGGCTTCAACGGGTATTGCGACAGATTTGGGCTGCGTGCCTGAGACGGAGGATACAATTACGTTGCTTGTGGATTGGGAGAAGAAGGACGGGAGTAAGAGACGTGCTACGGGAGTTTATACCGCCAGTTGGACGGCACCGCAAAAAGCTGGTGTGCATTCCAATCAGTATTTCCATTATATGGCTTCCAAGGGTGAAGTGCGAGTCAATCAGGCGAAGAGGGGGTATGATGTTACTGAGGATGAGGGAGGTTTGACATGGTACAATCCATTTTACATGAAGTATGCTCCAGATGGTAAGTACCCCATTCGCTGCTGTTCATTCGTGAAAAGTACAGACATTCTGACTCATCAATAGAAGAAGGAAACTTCGCAGGTCAGTCAGGCTACGGATACATCTCATTCGAGAAATTCATCAATGGTATCAACGCATTGAAAGAAGGCCGTGCCACGCTCGACGATCTGGATAAGAGAGGTCTGCCCACATTGAAGAACACCATTGCGACAGGTGCAATTCTAGAAGCTGGACGCGTCAGCATTGATGAGAAGAGGCCCGTGGATATTGTGGAGAAGGATGGGATTTGGGCTCTGCAATAGATACTGCTATACTTCACTCGTATGGACTTGGGGCGAGGTTATCGAGCGATCCAGGTTGTACTGCAGCTGGAGCTGTGCACATATAAAAGTTGGAAGAATGCTTCACGAAACAGCATCTTAGCGTCTAGGAGCAGAAATGCAGTGAATAACGACTTGGTCACGCAAGGTATCAGTCGGCCTTGATGATGATCATGCCAGTATATGACCCATTCTGCTTGACTCAAATGTGGCCAGAGAGAAATGTGGACGCAGAATGATCTAGCTTTTCCCAATGAACTTTTATTCGTGATGATACTGTCGATGTTTGTACCACATTTCTTACAACAGACTCCTGGTATCATGCCTTTTCATTCCCACCCAGAGCAAATTTGTCAAACATGCCTTTCTTCTCCTCAAACTCTCGCAAAATCGTCTCCTCCTTAGCCTTGGATCGGACGTTGAACTGGGCATCGAAGTCGTTGCAGCAGACAAGGAAGCCTTCCGAGTAACCAGTCACGGGATCTGTGTCCACCGTTCCCTTTCCATCCTTACCAGGCAAAATTTCGAAAGCCCAGAGCAATTTCGCCATGGCAATGAACAGGCTGCGGTCTGCCAGATGGACACCCGCACAGAATCGACGACCTGTGCCGTACCCATAGTGATCGCGCTTCTCTGGAGCTCCAACTGCAAGTTCCGCGGCGGGCGTAGTACAGCCTTTGAAGTGATCGGGATCGAAAGCCTCTGGGTCGGTAAAGTATTGTGGATCATTGTGCAAACCCCAGGCATTGACGATGACGACGGTACCTTTGGGTAGGAACTTGCCATCGATCCAGTCGTCTTCGGATAGAGCGTGAGGGAAGTTCAGAGGGGTCACAGGGCGCCATCGAATGGTCTCCTTCACGCATTGTGCAATATAGGGAAGTGATTTGAAATCTCCCCAGTTCGGACTGCGATCAGAGCCGACGACGGCATCGATCTCGGCTCGCGCCTTCTTCTGAATTTCCGGATATGCGCACATGGCGTTGACAAAAGCTGTGAGAATGGAAGCTGTGGTATCGGATCCTCCCTCAGTCATCGTTCCGCCGATGAACCATAATTCATGGTCTTTGTAAGATAACCCATTCAAGCGCTTCTCACTGGCGGCCGAATCGAGCACTGAATCCATGAGTGAGTTGCGGCTACCCCCTTCTGCACGACGAGTGCGGATGTCGGAGAGAAAGTCTGAGTAGAGTGAGTTCATTTCATTGCGCACGTGGGTTGCGCGATCGACCCAATTGAGGAAGCAGGACTGAGGAAGATAGTGCAGAAAGGGGAAGATATCGACCGGTGGAGTGGCGCCGGTCTCCATGACTTTTGACCAGACATCCATCAAGCTGTAGAGACGTTGCATGTGTCTCGTCTGTGGAGTTGGAGTTCGCACGCCCCATACCAGGCTCATAGTCACGCTGTTGCTGAAGCGCTTAGGATGCAACATATGATCGGCCGGTTTGAGCAAGTAGTCGCGGATCATTTGTCGGCACTCAGCTTCCTGTAACTTGATGTGTTGTTCCTCGACCAGCTTCTCGTTGAATTGACCATGCAGTAGCCTTCGGCTGTCTCTCCATTGGGGGCCATATTTCATCAACAAAATGTGATCGCCGCCACTGATCAGATTGGCGACGTAGGAGTCTGGTCTGGTGGAGTACTTGGAGCTCTTCTTGTCGACCAGCTCCTTGACCAGGCGGCGATCTGTGATAACCACAGCTGTACCGGTGCCCAACTTGAGGCTGTATATGCCGCCATATTGGCGAGCCCACTCCGTGAATTTGAAGTGAGAGTACTTCAGAGGGATCTGCGAGATATTTCCCAAGATTGGCAATGTAGGTGGTCTCGGAGGCAGGTGCTTCTCTCGCCTGCCCACGAAAAGTACGGCGTACAGCACGCCTGCTGCGAACAGGGCCAGCAGTGCGAGAATAGTGGGAGACATGATGAGAGGGGAAAGTGGAATGGGAAGGCGTCTCAGCTCGCTCATGAAACTCACCGTGGCTTCGGAGCAGTGTCACGCAGCTTATCAATGGCAGTGCTCGAGCTGCCGGACGAGGCAGCCGGAGGGCATCCCCTCGCACAAAGGTTGTTGCAGGTGTGAGCTGAGCTCGTCGGTATACTGTACTGCACACTTCGGTGCTTGCGGGGCAGTAGGAGTAGCTCTGGAAGCGGCAACGGCGCTGCAGCTCAGGGTCCGGCGCGCGCAAGAGGCGTTACACGGCATTGTTTATTGCTGGGCGCGATCCTCACGCGTGCCCACTGCATTTTGTTCCTCGTCGTCGGCGGGGCGGACTTGGCTCACGGCCGGTGGGAGCGCACCACCGCAGAGGCGGAGGCGCTGCTGCGGCGGGCCAGGCATCGATGGCTGGCGTTGCGGACGCCCGACCACACGGACGGCGCGAATGTTGTCGAGCGTGCACGGCGAGGGGGGAATGATTTTATTTGCACGCACGCCCGTCACGAGGGGAGATGGGAGATCAACTCATTTGCGGTAGTGCCCGTCTCCTTTTCCTGCTCCGCCGCGGCCACCACTGACTCTCCACACTTTCCTCTGCATCCTTGCCGTCCAGACGACACGTCAGTCGTCCTGCCAGTTGTCGGCCACGCGCGGTGGCGGAGCGGAGTGGGCGTGAGCAGCAGCAATGTGAGTGCAGGCCCCCTCCCCCAATCCCACTGCTCGGTGACGCCGCCGCAGCGGATGCCCCTGCCCGCCGGTTTCACGCTTCGGATCCAGCTCGCGCTCATCCTTGGCTCCGATCATCGTCAATGCTGCCCATCGTTCGTTCTTGCCACGATACACCTCACCTCTGCCCGATCATGACTCCCGCATGACATGATATGACCCGCTGACCACCCGCCTCTCCGCGCGACAGAAATGTCCGAAGAACCATCATCCGAACGATCATCATCTCGAATCCGCGATCTCAGGTCCCTCTTCGAAAACAGAGCTTCCGAGCCCTCCTCTTCGCCCGGCCGTGGCAGA